>JAHNEJ010000079.1:0-113248 GCA_022559845.1 Amorphophallus konjac | reverse complement strand
ATCACAGGCTTACAAATAAATAGTTAAAGTTTATGTGGAATAGCGACGGGGCATCTCATACTACCGCCCAAGACAGTTGAGGCCAAGAAATAAAATTACTAAACTATACACAATATCTAAAAAATCATGGCATAACATGAATGAATACAATGAACTTGTAATATGATTTTATTACATGAACTTGTTACATAAGCTTGTAACAAGATGAGACTCTGGACAACAAGAATTTCATAATTTTTTTTATCATTTCCTCCTATTTAACATGCACGCATTAAATATAATGCATAACATAACAAGTAAAAAGAGCAGTCAACATGCAGATCAGTCAATTAGCTCACATGTATATATTTACATATAACTTGCGTATAACTTACATAACTTGTATAACTTGTACTTTTGTCATAGCGTGCAGAAGTATAAAGTTTATATCCACTCATTAACATATGAACTTATTTTAATTATGACATATTGCATACAATTCAAACTTAAACTGAGGAACCATCATCCTGCAAGAAGCAAGCTCTTACACATATATGCTTTCACTCATAAAGGATGCACCGAGCACGCTCTGGCCATGTACACAAATCAGAGGTCTTATATCTCATCTTGAACTTGCTATGGGGGTCTGTCTATATGTCTCCTTTGCTATCACACTCTCAGGAGGAGGAGATGCAATGATTGCTTGACTATGACTTCCCTATGATTCTCGAGTCGGCGTGGGTGCTACACCGTTCGTCCTACAGTCTTACTCGCTTAAGCGTAGTATCAGAATTTATAATTCTAAGGAAAGATATGGTTTGAGTTGTGTATTTAAATTTTAGGTTCCATGTATGTTATGACATAAGAGTGGCCCTCCTGTCCATATAAATCATATTTCATGAAGTCAAGATGTAATACATCAAATAATCACGTGACTTATATGTATTATTCATTAAACTTGAAAACCAAATGTACACATAACTTATCTTATTTATATATATCCATGACTTATTTGATTCATATTCATATGTGTCTTGTCTTAGTCATGTGTACATACATAACTCATCTAACTCATTTACGTGCATGGTTACATAATTTTCATATACGTGTACGACTTATCTTAATACATAACCTAAGAACTTGGAAGAAAATCAAGAACATACAAAAGTTCATTCTGTAGATTAGGGAACATAGAACATGGATTCATCAAAATTAGGTGTAAAGATGATGTGCATAACTTATATTAAGGAAATCCTACCTCTGTAAAAGAGACTGCTACTGCCCCAACTTCTAAATTCACCTTCTGAACCTTATTCCTTAAAGTGGATTATAGAAGCATATGAAGCAAATCCTAGATGTCTATGAAACTTACTATAAACAAGGAATTTATGACATAATTTAAGAATATACTAGATACCTACCAAATGTTCAATGATTTTCATGAAGATGAAAGATCTTTACAAATCCTCTGGATATTAAATCTGAGGTTAAAATATTATTTAGAGAATTACGGAGATGAAAGATAAGAAAGATACAATGGAAAGAAGAGAAAATGAGATTTATATGAGATTTTGATCCTTACTCTAATTTTTAATGCTAAAACCTCCACATTAACCTTAATAAAACTCCTAAATAAACTACCTATTAACACATGCTAAATAATATCTTTACATTAAACTCTTTTTTTATGCGGCCATAGTAAGAATTCCATAAATTTGTCGTGTATTACTTTATAGTATCTTCATCTACATTTGTCACTTGTCACATTCTCATATTATTTAGCCATAACGCTATATTTCCTTAGAATGAAATATTATCTAATCTTCTGAATATCATCTGACTCATCATCCAACTTTTGTGCTTGATCTAAGTTATTATTTTATCTAAATTTGCATTGTTCATCGTTTATTTTTTGTATTATATATCTTTAAGTATTTGTTTAACTGCATCGTCTATATTTACGTTGCCTAATTCTATCAAATCATTGTTCAAATTGGACTCATCTAAGTCATTCATCTATTTCTACTTTGTTTAATTTGTATCTTCTACTTTCCTTCCGTCTAACTTTCTAATTTAAATGATCTATTTAATCTAACCTTTCTAATTCAGATGATCTATCATCTATATATCTTCTTCGTCTAACCTTTCTAATTAGATAATCTATTACCTAACTCCTTTCGTCTATCTAATTGTGACAATCTATCATCTAACTCCTCAAAATCTAAATCTCCGTCTCTTAAGTCTTCCATCTATCTTTATTTTGTCTGCTTTGTATCGTCTATTTTCTAGATTTAATTAGATGATCCAACATCTATCTTTTATCATCTAAAGGCCTTTATTCAACTAAATAGACATTCTTAAAGAAAATTTAATATTCATATGCTTGAATGTTTATCATAATTATTTTAAATATATTTTCTAAATTCTCAATAATTCTAGGGTATTATAATAAAACAATATGAGAGTTAATGCTATACATCTTTAGGTGAAATAATTTGGTCAAGTTATTTGCTTTTGTTATAATGTTGGTTTTGATATTAAAAGATAATATTAGATTATCTCCATAAACGTCAACAACTGAAGGGAAAAGGAAAATACTCCTAAATCTTAACTCATTAGTATATAAAAAATACTATTTAAACATAAATGTGAAATAACCCTACTGTATAAATGTAGTGTAAAAATGCCCTTTGCTCTAATAAGATTTTTGCAACCCCCGATAGTTGTTATCACGACAGTGGATGTGAGATTTTATCATTTAAAAGACATCTCTTAAGTTAAGGGGTGAAAATCTGCTTTGTAAGGGCACACTTTTCTTCCAACAATCAACGCGAGATTGTAACCTCATTTCGACCTCATCATAGCTTTTAGAGAGGGTGTGTGTATTGATTAGGGGTCTCTTTGCTAACCGAGCACGGTTAGCGCAAGCGACCCCCGAGGGTCGTTGTACTAATCGAACTCAGTTAATGCGGATGAGTGTGAGGAGAGAGTGAGATCTACCATTCTCCTCTCATCTGCCCCCTTATTCTCCTCGCCTTTACCTGGATGTCAAAATGGCCCTAGAGGTTCCCACAGATAGCCAAGGAGTGAAGACTGAATGATGGAGTCATAGGTTGATCATAGGGAACCCTTGCACTCACTTGGCTACGTCGAGGCCCATTTGGTCTTTTTGGCTTAGTTCAGAGGCCTAGGCAACTCATGATCTAGCTAAAGAGGAGGGTCCTCCCCAACAACATATTCAGGGCGTCTTTGATATCGGGTTAGGATAACCCAGCGGATGAGAGAGAGAACGAAGTCCACCGCTCTCTCCTCACACACAAGACACCTAACTGACCTCAACCGGGCTCGGATGTCAAAGGCGCCCTCAGGGATTTTAGTACAATGATGGGAGTTTCATTCTTCATCCATTAAGGCTATCTTTCATAAGAGAGGACCACATAACCTGATGTGGCCGCTTGCAATCTGGTTCATTTCTCTCTCCCTAACATGTGTTAGACCTATGCTACTTGTTTCTAACTTGACCATAGGAGGGTTAACTCCCTTGCGCATCATGAAGGGTTTCATTAATTACTCATTGTTGTTTACAAGTTTTTTTCAAACAAATAATCTTAGGGAGATCACTAAGGAGAGCGCGCACCAACTTCAAATAAGTGACATAAATCCGCTCCACCAAGGTCAATATCCCAAGTGAATTTTATTGAGAAAAATTATCATTACAAATATCTTCAAGACATCCGGCCGTACATATAATGAAAGAGATCAGAATTATAAAAGATGGCAAATCCAATCTATCCATGTGCTATTTAATCAACCTCATATTTTGCTCGATTTTGGATCTTTCTCTCCCTTATGATTTTATTAAGACGTAGGGCGTATTTGAAAACAATATTATAAGGATTCTAATGATTAAAATCTCCTATAAAAATAACATTATTTTCAAATGTCATATGTTACATCAGCTCATGTGTTGAGTAGATTTTAGAAAATAGTAGAAAATGACTTATTCTATTAATTAATTAATTAATCCAATTAATTGGATAATTCTCATTCAATTTCGAATAACTTCAAATAAAATCCAAATAATTACAAATAACTTTCTAAATCAAATTTCATAAAGAATGCGGGACGACTACGAGACTCGGCTAGACAGACGACGCGACCAGCAACACACACTAAGACGCGGCACCGAACGAGCTCCAGAAGAGGCGAACTAGCCCCAAACAAGAAGCGCTACTCACAGTCGGCCCCATCGAGGGAAACGCGACGATCGTGCACGGTTGAGAAACGGCTTTGAGACTGGGGTAGTCAACTCACTCTCGTGCTCGGAATGAGTCACGGGACGGGTTCTCGCTCTCACAACTCACAGCGGTGATTAATAAATTAACTAGCTAGGAAAATAACTACGCACATGCAGCGGCAGTAGAATACATACTAAATAAGCAAACTAGACTAATGGGCGGCGGGTGTACCTCCACGCTCGCGGCGTGGCGAAGACTTCCCGGCCGTGAACCGTCACTCCCGGTACAAAGTAATAATTAATTTACAGCAGTAAATACTCGGTCCACTCCACGCAGGGAGGTAAAAGACCACAACAGCGATCCGGGAGCGCCGTTCCAGGGGTTGGCGGGCCGCGATTTGTGGTTCCAGGCGGTGGCGGGCAGCACGGTGGTGGCGCTCAACGCGGGGCCCACAAGGCTCCAAGTGGGCCCGGCTGCTGGGGCAGCGGCTTCCGCGCGTCTTCTGGCGGCGGTGACCGGGGGGGGGGGGTCGTCGCTGGAGTGCCCCGGGTCGGTCCCCGGGAGCGGTGGTCGCCGACGGTGAGCTGGGGGTTTATTGGGAATTAACCCCCAAGGCTGTCTCGCAGCCCCCTTTCAGGCCAGACCGGCGCGCCTCCCCGAAAATGGTCTGCCACGATCAGATCCGAAGTCGGATCGAAGTGAGATTAGCTGCCGTTGGATAGAGGACTCAGAGCTCTTCGACATACTGGAAATGCAGCTTCATCCAACGGTCAGATCTGAAATGAAAACTTCTACAGCATGACCCCTTTTCTGGTTCGGACAGACCGATCTCAGGGACAGAAGTGGATCTCCCTGTTTTTCAGCCTTGACCGGGGCTCAAATGAAATATCTAGGACCTGGGATTTTTATGATGGGTAGATGGGAGGGATAGGAAAACGCACATAGGTCTTTTGCTGGAATTGGACTTCGTTTGATGGGTGGGAAAAATCCTCTTCAAGATCTATCCCGCAGGCTGCAATCAGGGCAGACTGGGGGGGGGAAACAAGTGGCTGGGAAGGGGGGCAAACAGACTCTGATCGGCACGAATTTTAACTGGAACTAGGGGAGACGTGGGGGAACAAACCCTGAAACGATCCGATCGATCCAACGGTTGGATCAGGAGATATGCCCTCGTCTTCAAGCTTCAGGTCTGCAGGTCGCAGTTCAGGACAGCAGGTCGGAGAAGCGAGGGTGGCGGCTTGCTGGCGGCTCCGATGGCGGCGGCGGCGGTGGATGATCACAGAAGGTAGTAGAAGAGAAGAAGAAGGGATTTGTGGGGGAGATATTGGATCTAACACTCAGATCTGGAGGGATTGGAGGTGGGAGAGGGAAGAACTTCAAGAACACAAGAGGGAGAGGGGGTGCCAAAATGCATTTCACTTCAATTTCTTCATTAGTTCCACACAAAATATAACAAGAGACTATAAATATGAAAACCCTAGATCTAGATCCAAGGACATCCACTAACACCAAAGGACATCCACTAACATCAAAGGACATCCACTAACTCTAAAGGACATCCACTAACATTGGTCAAGGGTAGGTGGGAGACAAGTATGGGGGACAAGGATGTGGCATCCCCCACCTTTGTCTCCTTAGTCTAATAGTCCAAGTCTTCTAGAAGCCCACCTTGGACTTGGGCTCCTAATGGTCTTGAGGCCCAATTTAGAAATTGGACCCCTTACATGAAGTGTAGCCCATATTACAATCTTGACCCAACTAGAAGCTAATATACAAAATACACACTAATACACTCACAATAAGCAAATACATGCTAATACACTCACAATAAACATAGGAAAGTATCAACACTCTGGTAGGGACTCCATACTGTCGCCCAGCCACAAGGATGTCGATGTCGACCGAGTCGTGCTGCTGGGTCCGGTACCGACGGCTCGCTGAGTCGGGCCGTACTCGTGCTCTAGTGTCCTCACCAATTCTCCTCGGGTGGGAGAAGCTCGACCCCGTCGAGTAGGGGTCCGGGTCGCTCTGGTACCGATCCAGCAGATCTGGATCTATCCTCTGTAGTTCTGCCCGGGTGATCCAGGTGTCATCGGACGCGGGCCGTCCCCTCCAACGCACCAAGTAGCGCTGGTACACTCCGCCTCGAGTAGTCGTCACCTGCTCGTCTAGTATACATTCTATCTGCTCTCGCTGCTGAGGTAACAAGGCTGGAGGTGGACACTCTAGGGTGGTGTCACTCACAATGGGTGGAGACGGCTCAAAGGGCTCACTGGGTATCACCGCTGGGTCCCTATAAGCGACGAGGTCCGAGACGTTGAAAGTCGAGCTGATCCCGTAATCCTCTGGCAAGTCCACAACATATGCGTTCGATCCGACTCGCCTCACTACTCGAAAGGGACCGGCACCGCGAGCATGCAACTTCTTCACGGCTCCTGAGGGAAACCGTTCAGGTCTGACCCTGATCATGACAGAATCGCCCTCCTGAAACTCACGGTGGTGCCTATGGGCGTCAGCCAATTCTTTGTATCGTGCGTTGCTGGACTCAATATGACGATGAATATGCTCATGCAACTGTCTAATATGGCTAGCAAAAGACTCGGCTGAATCAGACACACGGGACTGGATGGGAGATGGGACTAGGTCTATGGGTCTCCTAGGTCTACGACCAGTGACAATCTCGAAGGGGCTCATACCGGTAGACCTATTGACTGAATCATTATAGGCGAACTCAGCCAAGGGTAATATCAAATCCCAATCCCTGACTCGATCTCGGACAAGACACCTAAGAAGATCCCCCAAACTCCTATTGACAACCTCAGTCTGACCATCGGTCTGGGGGTGATATGCAGTGAGAATTTCAATTGGGTGCCCATCATGTGCCATAGGGTCTTCCAGAAATAGCTAGTAAAGCGCACATCCCTATCGACACTATAGTGCGTGGGAGTCCGAACCTGGAGACACAATGTGAAAAAAATAGACGGGCAACTCTAGAGGCATCCGAGGTTTTGAGCATGGGTGAATAATGCCATCTTAGAGAATCGGTCGACAACCACAAAGATCGAGTCATGCTTCGGAGGGTGCGGGGTAATCCTAACACAAAGTCCATGCTAATGTCCTGCCATGGACTATCTGGGACGGGAAGGGGAGTATAGAGGCCGGTACTTTGCTTCCTTTGTTTGGCCATAGCACAAGTGCGACACTGGGCTACAATACGAGCAACATCCCTCTTTAGGCTAGGCCAGTAGAATCGATGCTCAACCGCCTCTATGGTCTTGTTCCGGCCAAAGTGGCCAGCAAGACCTCCCGCGTGCATCTCCCAAGTAAGAAAGTCACGAACAGAAGTCCGTGGGATGCACAACTTGTCACCCCGGAATAGGTGACCCTCCTGTAGTACAAACTCGCTATAATCGCGCGAGGGACCGGCCTGAAGGACGGCATAGATCGGACCAAAGTCCGGACAGTCAACATAGGCGTCCTTCAGCCTCTCTAGCCCTACCACCTCAACACTCATGGTGGTCAACATCATCACCCGACGACTCAGTGCATCGGCGACCTTGTTCTCTGCCCCTGCTTTGTGCTTGAGCACAAAGGTGTACTCTTGGAGATACTCCACCCAACGACTATGGCGAGCATTCAGCTTCTTTTGGGTATGGAGGAATCGTAAGGCCTCATGGTCAGAGAAGAGGACAAACTCCTGGTGCAACAAATAGTGCCTCCAATACCTCAATGCCTGGACAACTGCGTAAAATTCTTTGTCGTATGTGGAATATCGCAGTTTGGCATCATTAAGCTTCTCGCTAAAGAATGCAATAGGGTGGGACTCCTGACTCAAAACGCCACCAATACCCACACCAGAAGCATCACACGTGACCTCAAACACCTTAGAAAAATCGGGTAAAGCAAGGACAGGTGCCTGGGTCATGCGCTCCTTAATATCTTGAAAGGACGTGGCTGCAGCCTTAGTCCATACGAATGCCCCCTTCTTTATGCAATCAGTGATTGGGGCAGTGATAGAACTGAAGCCACGAATGAAGCGACGGTAGAACGTCGCTAAGCCATGGAAACTCAGGACGTCGTGGAGTGTGCGGGGCTCGGGCCACTCCCTGATGGCCCTAATCTTCTCCGGATCAGCGGAGACTCCATCTCTCGACACAATGAACCCGAGAAAAGTGATCTGATCGGACATGAAAGCACATTTCTTCGGGTTGGCGAATAAACTCTCTCGCCTTAGCACAACACATACCTACCTAAGATGGTCTAAGTGGTCCTCCCTAGTGCGGCTGTAGATAAGAATGTCATCGAAGTAGACAACCAAGAAGACCCCTATCATAGGGCGTAAAACCTTGGTCATCAACCGCATGAAGGTGCTAGGGGCGTTGGAAAGCCCAAAGGGCATAACCAACCACTCATAAAGACCATCCTTGGTCTTGAATGCCGTCTTCCATTCATCTCCAGGCCTGATCCACACCTGGTGATAGCCACTACGAAGGTCTATCTTTGAGAAGATAGTGGCTCCCGACATCATATCAAGCAAGTCATCCAATCGGGGAATGGGAAAATGATACTTCACCGTGATTTTGTTGATTGCACGGCTATCAACGCACATCCTCCATGTGCCATCCTTCTTCGGGGCCAATAGTGCGGGGACAGCGCAGGGACTCTTGATGTCCCTAAGGGACCCCCGGCTCATCAACTCTTCGACCTGCCGCTGAAGCTCAGCATGGTCCATGGGACTCATCCTATAATGGGGAAGGTTGGGCAAAGATGAGCCCAGGACGAGGTCGATCTCATGCTGGATATCTCTCATAGGTGGAAGGCCTCTAGGGAGGTCTTCGGGGAAGACATCAGAAAATTCTCGCAATATTGCGGCTATCTCTGGGGGATGCTCATCCTCAGACCTAGGGGCGACATCCTCTATGCCCCTGACAACGACAGCTAGAATGGGGTTACCCCCGGTCACCTCCTGTTCCATCTCTCTCGGACTGATCATCATCAACCTCCTGGGTGGAGGGTCCACTCTGCTAGGAGTAGTCGACGAGGTGGATGCCTGTGCCGAGGACAAAGTGGGTGGACCGACCTTCCCTGACCAGAAGTGGTTGTGGTGCTGGGGCCAGCTGGTCCGCGGATAGATGGGTCCTTCGGCTGGACTGGGTGGAGGGTAATCCTATGGCCATCATGGTCGAAGGTGCAAGTGTTCGACCTACCATGAAGGGTGGCATCTCGGTCAAAGAGCCAAGGCCTACCAAGGATGATACTACCCACCTCCATAGGTAGTACATCACACCAGATCGCATCATGGTACGCCTGGAACTGCAGCTGGCACCAGACACCGCAGTCTGACCGGGATGGAAGTGGAATCCACCCAAGAAACTCTGTAAGGTGCAGGGTGATCCACGGGCGTCAAACCAAGGCGCTTGACGGTGCCTGTGGAGATAGCGTTGATGCAACTCCCGCTATCTATAATCACCTTGCAAGCTTTCCCTTCCAGCCTACAAAATGTGTGGAATATGGTGGTGCGACGCCAGTCGTCGCTCACCTGAGGCTGGGTAAGGATGCACCTGACTACACCCAAATGTACGTCATCCTGATACGAGGTACCAGGGACGTCAACCTGCTCGCCCTCCAATAACTCGTCAAAGAATTCCTCGGCCAATTCTTGGTCCGGCTCGTAGCTGACTGGCACCAACTCAGGCGTGGGGTCACGGGCCGGTGTGTCGGCAATAACAAGTGCTCCCCGGGTGGGACACTTGCTGGCAAAGTGGCCAACTCCACCACAAGTGTAGCAACGGTCTCGTGGCCCATTGCCCTGAGATGTTCCACCAATCATTGGCCCCTTACCCTTGTCCTCTCGATGGACTGGGGGTGTAGGAAGAAGAGGCCGAGCTGGTACGGCGGGCTGATAAGGCCGAGTGGCAGGGATGGGTGCCTGCGGGCGAGGGGGAGGGTCCCTCGGAGGGAAAGTGCGGAGCCTAGGAGCAGTGGGGTCCTGCCGAGGGGGTTCCGGGGGGCGGGCCACCGGAAACCGGCTATAGGAGGTAGGCGTGGTACGAGGGTCGGTCCCACGCTGATAAGTGAACCCCGGGCGTTGGACGGGAGCGAACTCCGCCTCAAACTGCTCCAACTCTAGAGCAACCTGGTATGCGTCTTCCAAGGTGGTAACATTGCGGCGAAATAATTCATATTGATAGTGGGGCCGCAAACCACGACGGAAGCGTGACACAGGCATGGTGCTCTCCTCCGTAACGCCACATCGCAAAAAGTACTCGTCAAACTCCGCGATGTAGTCTGACACGGATCGGTCCCCTTGGGTGAGACTCTGCCACCTATCAATAAGTCGCTGACGGTACGTGGCAGGAAGGTACTTACGCCTAAGCTTGTCCTTCATCTCATCCCAAGAACCTATCTGAGGCTCATGACGCTGAAAGAGCAAGCTCTCTACATTGCTCCAGTAAGTCTGTGCTTGCCCCAACAGCTTCATCTTGGCATACCTAACCCTCCGGTGGTCCGTCATCTCGAACCACTCAAAGTACCGGTCCATGCTAGCCTCCCAATCAAGGTAGATCTTGGGTTCTAAAGGCTTGGACCCATCAAACGTGGGAGGGTCCACACGGACGGTCTTGAGGATCCGTTCGTCCTCATCATCCCTATGTGGTCGGTGACCATGCCGGCGCCGGCCATTTCCCTCGTAATCGTTGTCGGACTCGTAGTCCTCAAAATGGGGGGCACGTTGCCGTTGCTCCTCAGCCCGAGGTGGTGCGAGCTGGGCAGCAGGCACGGGCTGGGCAGCAGCACGGGCTGGGCAACATGTGCCTGCGGGGCCGGGAGAATGCCGGGTAGGTCTCGGCGAGGGGTTCTCTCCACACTCTCTAACCTTCCAACCAATCCTTGGACAGATCGGTCAGAAGCCTCGGCGCGGTCCTCCATGGCTTTGAATCGGCTCTCCATACGCTCGGTATGCTCCCTAAGAGTTTGCTCGGACCTATCCATGCGCTCCATGAGTAGAGCTATCATGTCCTCCAGGGAACGGCCTCCCGGGTTGGCACCTCGGTGTTCACCCATAGTGTCAGGGCGATGGTACTGGGCACCTCCACGGGTGGGCATGCAGTGAGGCCTAAAGAGAACTAAGGGTGACTCACTATACCTATATGGATGGACCGATACAAGTTGAGGACCTTTGACTTAAACCGATATCCGGTACCTGGCGGAGTCCGGGGATCCGAAGATCCTCTCACGCGAGTGAATCACCTTCCCGATAGGCATAACCTAACGGTTGGGCAACACCTTTTTTATATACCGAATAAAGGTATGCAATGCAACCTTAGACCGACTTAAATGACTCTTTTTTTGTATTTTTAAACAAGACTACCCTAGACTCAACCCGCTCTGATACCAATTTGACGCGGGACGACTACGAGACTCGGCTAGACAGACGACGCGACCAGCAACACACACTAAGACACGGCACCGAACGAGCTCCAGAAGAGGCAAACTAGCCCCAAACAAGAAGCGCTACTCACAGTCGGCCCCATCGAGGGAAACGCGATGATCGTGCACGGTTGAGAAACCGGCTTTGAGACTGGGGTAGTCAACTCACTCTCGTGCTCGAATGAGTCACGGGACGGGTTCTCGCTCTCACAACTCACAGCGGTGATTAATAAATTAACTAGCTAGGAAAATAACTACGCACATGCAGCGGCAGTAGAATACATACTAAATAAGCAAACTAGACTAATGGGCGGCGGGTGTACCTCCACGCTCGCGGCGTGGCGAAGACTTCCCGGCCGTGAACCGTCACTCCCGGTACAAAGTAATAATTAATTTACAGCAGTAAATACTCGGTCCACTCCACGCAGGGAGGTAAAAGACCACAACAGCGATCCGGGAGCGCCGTTCCAGGGGTTGGCGGGCCGCGATTTGTGGTTCCAGGCGGTGGCGGGCAGCACGGTGGTGGCGCTCAACGCGGGGCCCACAAGGCTCCAAGTGGGCCCGGCTGCTGGGGCAGAGGCTTCCGCGCGTCTTCTGGCGGCGGTGACCGGGGGGGGTCGTCGCTGGAGTGCCCCGGGTCGGTCCCCGGGAGCGGTGGTCGCCGACGGTGAGCTGGGGGTTTATTGGGAATTAACCCCCAAGGCTGTCTCGCAGCCCCCTTTCAGGCCAGACCGGCGCGCCTCCACGAAAATGGTCGCCACGATCAGATCCGAAGTCGGATCGAAGTGAGATTAGCGCCGTTGGATAGAGGACTCAGAGCTCTTCGACATACTGGAAATGCAGCTTCATCCAACGGTCAGATCTGAAATGAAAACTTCTGCAGCATGACCCCTTTTCTGGTTCGGACAGACCGATCTCAGGGACAGAAGTGGATCTCCCTGTTTTTCAGCCTTGACCAGGGTCCAAATGAAATATCTAGGACCTGGGATTTTTATGATGGGTAGATGGGAGGGATAGAAAACGCACATAGGTCTTTTGCTGGATTTGGACTTCGTTTGATGGGTGGGAAAAATCCTCTTCCAAGATCTATCCCGCAGGCTGCAATCAGGGCAGACTGGGGGGGGAACAAGTGGCTGGGAAGGGGGGCAAACGGACTCTGATCGGCACGAAATTTTAACTGGAACTAGGGGAGACGTGGGGGAACAAACCCTCAAAAGATACGATCGATCCAACGGTTGGATCAGGAGATATGCCCTCGTCTTCAAGCTTCAGATCTGCAGGTCGCAGTTCAGGACAGCAGGTCGGAGAAGCGAGGGTGGGGGCTTGCTGGCGGCTCCGATGCGGCGGCGGCGGTGGATGATCACAGAAGGTAGTAGAAGAGAAGAAGAAGGGATTTGTGGGGGAGATATTGGATCTAACACTCAGATCTGGAGGGATTGGAGGTGGGAGAGGGAAGAACTTCAAGAACACAAGAGGGAGAGGGGGTGCCAAAATACATTTCACTTCAATTTCTTCATTAGTTCCACACAAAATACAACAAGAGACTATAAATATGAAAACCCTAGATCTAGATCCAAGGACATCCACTAACACCAAAGGACATCCACTAACATCAAAGGACATCCACTAACTCTAAAGGACATCCACTAACATTGGTCAAGGGTAGGTGGGAGACAAGCATGGGGGACAAGGATGTGGCATCCTCCACCTTTGTCTCCTTAGTCTAATAGTCCAAGTCTTCTAGAAGCCCACCTTGGACTTGGGCTCCTAATGGTCTTGAGGCCCAATTTAGAAATTGGACCCCTTACATGAAGTGTAGCCCATATTACAATCTTGACCCAACTAGAAGCTAAAATATAAAATACACACTAATACACTCACAATAAGCAAATACATGCTAATACACTCACAATAAACATAGGAAAGTATCAACACTCTGGTAGGGACTCCATACTGTCGCCCAGCCACAAGGATGTCGATGTCGACCGAGTCGTGCTGCGGGTCCGGTACCGACGGCTCGCTGAGTCGGGCCGTACTCGTGCTCTAGTGTCCTCACCACCTATTTACACCTTCCATCGTTGGAATCCGGACAGATTCAAAAAGGTGAAGGAGGGGTATGATCGCCATTCGAGAAGATAAAGTAGGGATGGGTTCAAAAGGTCGTAACCATCCTAAATGAAAATTTGATTTTTTTTAATTTATAATTCTTACCTAAGTGTACTATGAGAGGGATTTTTCACAATCTCTTCAAAGCTAACACGTTCCCAAACGTGGTCTTATTCAGGGTTTGCCGTCCCGCCCCGACCCGCACTGACCCGCACGACCCGACCCGACCCAGGCGGGTGCCGGGTCGCACGGGCCGTGGGTCGTGGACGGGACGGACCGACCCGCTCTATCCCGTGCGTCTCGCCACGTACCGATGCGGTGCGAGGCGGGGCGCCGGAGGTGGGAGAGGGGGGCGGTGGGGGGCCGCAGCAGGAGGCGGTGGGGGGCCGCAGCCGGAGGGGGAGGTGGGACCGTGGGAGAGGTGGGGGGGCGGTGGTGGCCGCCGGAGGTGGGGAGAGGGGGGCGGTGGGGGGCCGCAGCAGGAGGGGGGAGGGGGAGGTTGGACCGTGGGAGAGGTGGGGGTGGGCGGTGGTGGCCGCCGGAGGTGGGAGAGGGGGTGGTGGGGGGCCCGCAGGAGGTGTGGAGAGGGGGTGGTGGGGGCCGCAGGAGGTAGGGAGAGGGGGTGGTGGGGGGCCGCAGGAGGTGGGAGAGGAGGGGGCGGTGGGGGCGGGGGGGAGCGATCTCGGTGGTGGGGCTGCCGGAGGTTGGGGGGCGGTGGGGGAGGGGGGAGAGGTGGGGGGGCGGTGGTGGCCGCCGGAGGTGGGAGAGGGGGGCGGTGGGGGGGCGCAGCAGGAGGGGTAGGGGGAGGTGGGAGAGGTGGGGGGGGTGGTGGTGGCCGCCGGAGGTGGGAGAGGGGGGCGGTGGGGGGCCGCAGCAGGAGGGGGGCGGGGGGCGCCGGAGGTGGGAGAGGGGGTGGGGGGGCGCAGCAGGAGGGGGGCGGGGGGCGCCGGAGGGCCGTAGCAGGAGGGGGGCGGTGGGGGCCGCAACAGGAGGGGGGCGGGGGGGCGCCGGAGGTGGGAGAGGCGTCGGAGGGCCGCAGCAGGAGGGGGCGGGGGGCGCCGGAGGTGGGAGAGGCACCGGGGCGGATCGGGTCGCAGTGCGACCCGCCCGACCCGACCCGTCCCGCGCAGAGACCGGGTCGGACGGGTCGGCAAACCCTGGTCTTATTGTCGATCTATCGTATAATTACGTGACACACTGTTCATTCATGAGTTATCAAATTCAACTTTTTGTAGGCCCTAATAAATAGTCCCGAGCACGTGACATCACCTCACCTAATGGGAAGACCGCATGTTTGATTCCGCTTCCAAATTGTGTGGAAGTGGGATCCCCTACGCCACTCGCATCCCTAGCGGGTACCAGATCGTGATCACCCCCGTCTCTATTTCCCAGAGTGCCCAACCTCTGTGTCAATTGTCCAAATGATAGGTTATAATAAATATAAAGTCTACTTGTCAAGTAAAGTGTCAATTTTCCCATAAAGATTATAATGGATCCAATCAAAATGACTTTGTCCCACCAATCAAAATTGAAAGGAACTTTCTAAAGCCGACAAGGAAGGAGGAGACATGAAACGCCTTTAGAACGTGTTTGTTAATCGAGTGAGGTTAACGCATTTGACCCTGAGAGTTCGAGTGCGCTAATCGACTCCGATTAACGGTGTTATGTGTGAGAGAGCAATGGGACCTACATCGCTCTCTCACATCGACTCCGCCGTCTTAATCGGGCGTCAAAAGACCCCTTAGTGGATAAAGAGAATCTTCTTGTTCAAAAAATACAAAAAATACCTTCTTACGTAAGTTTATTTTTCACTTATTTTATATAAAAATCTATTTTAATTAAATATATACATAGGAATGACATTTTTATAATTATTCATGTAACAAGATTTTTGTAAAAAAAACTCAGGAATTATTTACCTGTGTTGTACAGACAAAATCAAATATTCGTAAGCAAGATTTGATCTCACACATTTTCACGTGTTTTCCAACCTAATTTCTTCCCCCAACGATGTGAAGGGTATGTGGTCAATTCCCGTCCTCCGGCGGGCGTGGTTCGTCAAATACCGGCGGCGTCCACCTCCCTGTCTGCGCCCACCACACTACCCTCCCCGTCTTCTTACCCAGGCGGCCACGCGCATCCGCTTACCTCTTAGTCCTCCGCCGCTCGCCGCCATCGCCCGAGCGCACGGCGCAGCTCGGCCTTCCAGGAACCTGGCCCTCGTCTCTTCTCTCCTCACCGCTTGCTCGCCTCGATCGGGTTCTCCAGCCGTCGATTGCTTCGGGAATTCCTCGGCTCTCGCCCTGATGCTCTAGGGAGTGCTCTGGTGAAAGGTGTTCTAGGGAATGGATCGGATCGTCGGCGAGAAGTATAAGCTAGGGCGCAAGATCGGCAGCGGATCGTTCGGGGAGATCTATCTAGGTATCGTGCACAAACGTTGAGGAATTCTCTGTTCTTATGTCTTCTTTTGCAGATTCTGACGCTAACTCCATCCCCTGCAGCTACCCATGTGGACACTTTCGAAACTGTGGCGGTGAAGATCGTAAGTCCCCGCTCAGCCTGTTGAATTTATTGATTTTTCCCTCCGAGTCACTAATTTACGTCTCGCAACAGGGAATAGCGGTTGTATCAAGCTGGTGTAGCTCGATGCATATTAAGTAGATCTTTTGTTTCAACTATTTGATGCATCAGAAGGATGTTATTATGATTTGATCATGTAAATTATTAAAAGCATTCGAGAAGATTGTAGTTTGATGTAATATTCCGTGAACTTTATACTTATTGCTTAATTGAATAGATGTCGGATGTTTCTGATAGGTTTTGGTTTCTTTGTCGGCGTAGTTTGTTGAATTGTCATGCGCAAATCTCTGAGCTTTATTTTTTCTTCTGTGTACTTATAGCATTTTAAGTCTGTGTTTCTTGTTTCTCGGTGTTGTAGTGTTCCTTTTTTACCTTCCATGGACGGTGTGCTAGAATTGTTGACCTTTCGGGCGTAGAAATGACTTGATTTAGTTAAACTGTTTTTTCCGTTTGAAATTTGTTGAATGCAGCAGGTTGGAAGAGGCTTTTGTTTATTGCTACTGGTTTTCTTTTCTTTCTCTTAGACAATTATCAAATTATATGGTACTGGATGATGATGGAAATGATAGGTGTGTATGCATTGTTGTCTTTCAGGAGAACAGCAAGACAAAACATCCACAGTTGTTTTACGAGGCAAAGCTTTATAATGCTCTCCAAGGAGGAAGTACGTGCACCTTCTCTTTTCATCTGATGTTGTGGATGGTTGTAACACATTTTCTTTTTCTTCGGTTCAGGTGGTATCGCAAACATCAGGTGGTGTGGAACAGATGGAGAGGACAATGTTCTTGTTCTCGACTTGCTTGGGCCTAGTCTTGAAGATCTCTTTGTCTATTGTGGAGGAAGTTTTCATTGAAGACAGTCTTGATGCTAGCTGACCAGATGGTAAGATGCTTTGTACATGTAACTGTTGTGATTTCCTACATTTGGGCAGTCTCGGACCTTACAGTCTGCAGAATCTTCTGTTGATTGTTCTCAGATGTTGTCTGCATCACATCGGTTGCTCTCTTTCTCTGAAAGACAACTACCTTCAGATGTTGCACTTTCACTAGAGTCTCTATTTTTAGGTGCTGCTTGTTATTTGAATTTCCTCCCCACTTTGTATGTTAGCTACCCCAATTACTCACAATGCGCTATAGTTCTATTATTTTGTTTCTGAAATCTCTTCATTAGTCAGCGATGTTGCTGGATGCTAGTAAGATCTAAGAATTCGTAATTTTCTCTGATGGCTGACAGATCTATAAATGTTCTCTCTTTTTACTTGACTGAATTTGGTTTTTGCTTTATTGTTTTTTATGTTTTCAGTTAAATTCCTACTTCTGGGGTTCTATGTTGGTTGTCTGGCAGCAAATTAGCCATGAAATTGTTTCTCTCTGATGATTTTTTTCAGATTACAAGAATTGAGTATGTGCACTCCAAAGGATTTTTGCATCGGGACATTAAACCAGATAACTTCCTCATGGGTCTTGGTCGGAAAGCAAATCAGGCAAGAACTTAATAAGGTCTACATTTGTAGGGTTTTGCATCATTTTGTATTCTCATGCTTTCATATGATTGAAATGGCCAGGTGTATATCATTGATTTTGGACTTGCAAAAAGATATCGTGATTCTACTACCAATCGCCACATTCCATACAGGTATTCCATATAATCTCAGTGACTTTGTCTGCAATGGACCACCTACTTTTTGTTCCAGGAATCATGAGTATGGTTAAACTTTAAAAGCGTCATAATATGCCAAGAGTTGGAGCATCATGCCCATCCCTGCTTTCTTGACTTTGTTTTTGAAGTTCATATCTGGAAATGTCTTTCTTGTAGTTGTCTAGTAAGGTAATTGTTCCTTTATTGTCAGATCATTTGTTACTTGATAATCAGCTTGGCTAGATAAAAGATGATCAGTTTTTCATGACAGTAATATTACCCACTTTGAAGAATTGTTTAGAGGATTTTCTTTCAGCTGAATCTTTGTTTGCTTCCCATATAGCTAGTTTAGCTATTACGTGCATCAGTTATGAAGTCAGTGTTCTTCATCTGTTAGTAACTGCAGATAATCTTTTGACATTTCACTTGTATGTAGTATGCATTTAATCTCCTACACTGTCGTTCATACTGGTCTTGATTGTTTAATGCTCTCATTTTATGTTTTAACTAAGAAGTTAAGAATAAACTTCAAATGAAAACCAGCATATAAACTTAAAGTGGACTGATTTGGTTGTTTAATTCGTCCAGAGAGAACAAAAATTTAACTGGTACTGCACGCTATGCCAGTTGCAATACTCATCTTGGTATCGGTAAGTGAAGTTCCAGTTAGTAATTAATATAGTTAAAGATGTTCCATCTCTTCTCCAGAAAGAAAGGCTTTCTTGCTTTTAACAGCTGGTTTTTATTGTCATCTTCAGAGCAAAGCCGACGGGATGATTTGGAATCTCTTGGCTATGTTTTGTTGTACTTCTTGCGAGGAAGGTAGAATTCTTCTTTCTAACTTGTCTAATATGGTCTTTTGGTGTCATTTTTTGCAGCTGTATTTTCTTCTTTTCGAACTTTTGGTGAAAACTCAATTGGGTTCTTCTTTTTCTTTGTCAGCCTTAAATGACTTACTGCAATGCCTTTGCAATGATTTATCTGTCTTTTTTCCCTTGCATCCAACCAACCATTCACTGTGCTGGAAAGGAATTCTTTTGTGGTTCGAGGAAATTCTGTCCTCTAATGCCAATACGATACTATATTTCATTGGTTTTGCAGTGCTCTGTACGTGTGAATGTGTGTGTCTTTGAGGATGTCTACCCTCTAACACTGGTGTTATTTATTGCTCCATGCAGTCTCCCATGGCAGGGTTTGAAAGCTGCACAAAAAAGCAGAAGTATGATAAAATATGTGAGAAGAAACTTTCAACCCCTATCGAGGTGTCAATCATCCATTTTGACCTCATCATATCCCAGTAAATCTTCAAATATAATTGATGTCACTGATAGAATTATCTTTTTATAGGTTCTATGCAAGTCGCATCCAGTGGAGTTTGCGTCTTACTTCCACTACTGCCATTCTCTGACTTTTGATCAGCGACCCGATTATGGTTTTTTAAGACGATTGTTCCGAGAGTTGTTCAGTCGTCAAGGTATTGTTTTAGTAAACTGCTAATCTGTGTTTTATGCGTATGGTCTGATTCTTGTCTCCATATTCTTGAAGCTTGTTCTGAATTACAACCAGATTCAATATTCCTTGAATTACTTAAGATCATAATCGTACTTCTTCTAGAACAGCTCTTTAAAATTGTACCATTTATATTCTTTTGCTGTGCGAACATAGTTTTGATACTGGACTGTTTGTATTATGCAGGATACGAATTTGACTATGTCTTTGATTGGACGATTTTGAAATATCAGCAAGCTCAGAGGACAAAGCCTCAGGCCCAACCTCAGCCTCAGCCTCGATTTTCTGTGAGTACTCTGTCCATCATCACTGATATGAGGAATTGATGTGCTGATTGTTGCTGATAGAAATTCTATTTGTTTACTTTTTCTGGTGTTTAGTGAGGTGATTTGCGATGCATTTGTGTAATTGCTGTAGAACATGCAGAATCTAAATTGTGTGACCAATAATCGGTTATGGTTTCTTTGTAGATGCTTTTTTAGAAGTGGTAAGAAGTTGCATTTAATCCTATTTTGTTTGATGTGAAAATTGCAGCCGGTGACTAGCGGCAGAGCAGTGGCTATGGATATTGATAGGCGTCAAGGTGATCTTCAACTTTATGTAACTCCTATAGTACCAACTTGTATATGACTCTATATGACTTCACCAAATAGGCCCTTGTTTAACACGCGGAAGATTAATTTTATATTATCCATTGGTTGGATAAATATGCATATATTTTAGCTAATTGATTAACGTGCATATTATTTCTGTGCTTCATATCTAACAGATGATTTAGGGTTCATGTACCGGACTTTTCCTCACCGACCGTAGTCGGCGTTAATTTACATCGGTACAGGTCTGAACACCTTTTATTAACTGCCAAAGATCCTTTCAACCTCAACAATATCTGTTATGATATTGTGGGTTTAATCCGAAAAGGACTTCCACACCTTAAGGTGGGGGTATATTTGCAACTTTCCCCAAGCGAGAGTTTATTTGCAATTTTTCCTAAACTAGGGTTTATTTGTAATTTTCCCTTAGCCAAGGGTAAAATTATAATTTCAGCACCATAAAGGCATTCTTATGCAACTCTTTGAGCTTCCTATTTTTTTTGCATTTTCTTGGGCACTTATGCAATTTTGCAATAGCCCAGGGTAAAACTGCAATTTTTTTTGGTTTTTTGCAGGGTTTGCCGTCTCGGTCCTACCGGCCGTCCCGGTATTCTGTTGGGACGGTACGGTACGGTATTGTATCGCTCCGTCCCGCTCTGTCCCACTAGATATATAATATAAAATATATGTAAAATAATATGAGAAAATTTGTAGCTTAGTTGGTCAGGTGGTCTTAATGGTTTTTTCTGTTTGACCCGGGTTCGAATCTGGCGATTCACAATGATTTTGACGGTTTTTACAACTAAAAGTACTAAAAAGAAACAAAAAAAATGTGTAACCCACACATTTCGAACCCATGACCTCTCGATTGGGGACCAAGCCTCTAATGAACCCACCTACAACATTATTCTATTAAAAATAACACATATAATATATGAGAGCGTCCCGGTTGCGTCCCACGTACCGGTCGTCCCGGTCTTTGGCTGGGACGGTCCGGGACGGACGGTTCGACCCGTCCCGGAGCGGTTTGTCAAACAGGGTTTTTTGAACCAAACAGGGACATTCTTCAATTTTGAGAGACATTACGCAAACATGAACATTTTTCTCTCAATTTCGGAATTTCAATTTTTTTTTCAGAATTACATGGACATTTGCACAATTTAACAAGAATTTGGGGTACAAATGCAATTTTGGACTTCTTCAGGGTTTTCCCCATAATTTGACACCAAAATTCTTAGAACTTAGGATTTCTGGGTCTTACATATATTTTCTTTCATTCATAACAAATTCATGAAATACAACAAATTTCCCTCATGACGAGTATTTTTGTAAACATACTCCTATGAAGGCTTTTACACAAATTGTTAGACTTAGTAAGTCCTTTTCAAGCCTTGGACGGGGCCGCCTCCAGCAGGTGTGCGCAGGGCTCCAAAGGCTTCAAGGAAAACTCCAAGGCTTCAAGCTTCTTCAAACTCTTTTCCCCCATGTCTTGCTGCTCACTCCCTTTCCTTCATTGGCTGGCCTCCTTTTATAGGAGTTTGGGAGTGGGAAGAGGAGGGAACTCCTTCGGTTGATCGCACGTCCAGTGACATGAAAGGAGGAGGAAGGTAAGTCTCCCCCCCCCCCCCTGCCCCCCTTTTTTTCCTTTGTTTTTTGATAGAGGGGACTGGAGGGGGGGTTCTCTCCTCCTGCGTGTGACCGGAGGGGGGCCTCCCTCCGGTACTCATGTCACCGGAGGGACCTCCTCCGGAGCTGGCAGTGGAGGGACCTCCTCTGGTGTTGCAGAGCCGGAGGGGGGGGGGTCCCTCCGGTTGAGCATGCAGCCGGAGGGTTTCCTCCTGTGCGGGGTTCCTCTGGTGCATGCGCAACCGGAGGAACCCCCTCCGGTGTTTGTAGAGCCGGAGGGGCTCCCTCCGGTTGTGCGTGCGCAGCCGGAGGGGGTTTCCCTCTGGTGTCGTGTAACCGGAGGGGACTCAAGTCCCTCCAGTCCTCTACCAACCTTGGAGAGAGAGAGAGGGGTGGAGGAGGGGGGCTTGTGGTTTTCCTTGGGCTATAAAAGACTAATCCATATTCTAAGCAATTTTTTATTGCTGGGAGTTCGGGTTACAGCACGTGGAGGCTTTTGTTTGTTTGCTTTTGACTGTGCCCTGCTACCCAGCCTTGTTGCAGCATAGGGAACATTTTCCCAGACACCAAGGTTGGTCCACAAGGACTGGATTAACTTATTCGTTGTTGATTTGCTGTGTGGGGACGTGGCTTCATGCCACCCACAAACTACTCGATAAAATTTATGTGCATGAAAGCACATAGGGTTTACGTAAATAACCCCACCCGATGGAACCCCGGAGGTGTTTATGTAACGGCCACGATTTTTGTATCGTTTCTTGCCATCACATAATACATTTAATTTTTTGAAAATTTCTGAAAATATCAGAAAAATACTGCATATTTTGTGGGGTTCAACACCCCTCTGCTGAAATGCTTCTGTGATTCTATGCACGGTTAAGCCGGTAATATTTATTTTTTTAAGAAACTTTTCTGGTACATCCAGCATGCTTTAGGAGCATGGAAAACAGTAATAAAAGCCTTTTGCAAGTCTCCTTCCTTGCTTTGGGCGTGATGCATCGTGGATTGATGATCCTTGAGATAAAATGGAGAAATGCTTGTGTCCTTCATGTCAGTTGAACATATCTTTTTAATGATACAAATAAGTGATTATGAAAATGTGTCCTTCATGTCTTTCTTACATTTTACATGTTCAGGAATTTTTATATGATCCTTGACGTGATACCTCTCTAGTCTGATTGAACTCCTCCAATACCCACGCATTCTGTCTAACTCGAGCAAAGTCAGTTTGATACAAATATTGACAATTGAGAATGTACTTGGTTCTTCTTGCGGCAAAGCAACAAGAAAAATCTGTGACAAAGTTTACGTCATTTTATTTTATTAGAGCTTTAGCTCTTACACTTCATTGTAAGATGGGAACCCCAAAAATTTGAGAAGTTGGATAGAGATTGTCTTCTGTTTTATCTTACATTGTTTTTTAGTTTCTGCCCCTCTATGAATGGTAACAGTTGCAACTTCATTAGTTAATCATGTAATGTCCTTGAGAGTTATTTATATTCTCTGAATTTGTTAGTGAAAGAAATGAGAAAGAAGGCAACAAGAATTCATTAGTTGTTATTCTGCTTTTCTGTTGATCAACTGTCTGAGAACCAGAGAATTGATTCTTACATGAAATAAGGAGAATGGTTTGCTTAGTTTGAGTGTTAAATTTTTTAAGAACTTTAAGATAGGCTGCAGAGCAAATCTTTATTAAAGAAGAACAAAGTCTCCTTGCATATTTTGTTGGTAACAGACTAACAGTGTTATGTAAATCTTGTTTACCGGTTCAAGAAAGATTCAGATATTTAATTATGTTTAATTATCATCTTAAGAAACTCTTTATTGGTTCAAGAAGGAGTTTGATATTTTTTGTATATTGAATCAGTTCTTCATGATCTAGCAGCAGATGAATCAGGGATGGTGTTGCATGTGCAGTCTTTTGAGTCCTATAAAAACATTTAGCTATAACTATGAAAACTTTCACTCTGTTGCTGATGTCAGGTAAATAATATTTGTTATACAGATGAAGTGACAGAACACCTAGGATCCAGCACTGCTGCTCGGCCCTGTACTCAGGTGCAGCCCAAGGCTACAGCTGATAAAAATATCTCTGACAGCCAGCATCGTGAGAAAGTGGTGAGTTATATGGTATCATTCTATTAGAATGTTTAACTGTGTGGAAGAGAACTTCTGACTATGTGAAATCCCAACTTTCAAGGAAAATGTTTAAGTGAAATCCTGATATTCATAAACACTTCTATATACTCTTTATGCACCTCCAGCTCTGATTATGTAACAGTACACTTTCATCTGTATTGTTATGCTTAGTGTACTTGTCTTGCATATCTGTCATTCCTGATAATTCAATACGACCATGTTATTATGATTGTGTGCTCTTTATTTACCATTCTTGGTAATGTTATACTAGAGTTCTCTGTCTTTTCTATATTACACTTGATAACCTTTCTTAAATATCTTCCCTGGTAAAAAGCTTGAGAATTTTGTTGTGTTTGAAACTTCAACATGGTTATGTCACTCTTCAATTTTGTTTCATTTATAACTTGACTTTGATTGTTTGTTACAGGGAGTGGGCGTTGGTAGTGATAAGGTGAACTTGCCCACTCTAGGCAGTCTTTCTGGTCCTTCCAGAAAGAATGTTATGCAGAAACCATTCGGCTCAACTGATACTACACAACTTGGTCAAGGTTCAGGGAGCAATATTGGTACATCAAGCAGCTGGATTCCTTCATTGCAGAGGCATGCATCTGCAAAATGATTAGCAAAGGTAGCATGGTTTTCTGATACTCAATTTGCTTTGTATTTCATTGTTTCTTTTGCTTTCTGAGGTGCTTGCAGTTTCCTTGTAACTGTTTAACCGTTCCTTGGTGAAGTTAATCAGTTGGCACCTCTGCCTCATTGTGAAAGTTTTTAGCTGGGCTCTCTCCACCCCACTATAATGAAGCATATGCATAAAATTCAGTGCTAAATTGCATATACAAAGAACCAACTATATTGCACTTTCATGAATATTGTCGAGATGGATGCCAGTGGCTTTGCTGGTTCCTGAATCCTGCGGAAGCCCAAGGTCATTGCAGTGACCGACTCTATCTTGTTCTCTCCTGTCAACACTAGTATCGCATGTCAACACAGGGCTGATGTGTTATTCTTTCAGTCTTGTACCTGAAACCATGGGCTTTCTCTATCCAGAGTACCTAAAACCGTGTTTATAGGCCTTTGCTCTCATGCAGCAAACAAAGTGATGTGGTCCTGGGCCCCTCAGGAAGGGGTTCCCCAAATTCCTGGTGATAAAGTATGCGGATATATTCTCTATTTGCTTGTACTTAGTTTTGGTACCGGTATTTTTTGTATTTATGTCATTATGAGGGTGTTTTATCGTTTTTACCTTAGAGGGGAGAATTCACAAATCTTGTCATTTTTAAATCAGGCTTTTACTTAGAGTAGAAGCCTTTTTTTTTAAAATTTAGTATCTTAGCTAAACAGAGTTTCTTTTGCCAGTAATGTATGTCAAGGAGAAGCTCCAGTTAACATGAAGGTAGATGCTTTGAGGGCGGTTGTTGTGAGATAGTGATGCCTCAAGTCACTGCGGATGTGGATGCGGATGCGTAACATGTTTTTCAATTAAGGTGACTACCAGACATGGGATGGTGTTAAATCATGGTCCTACAGAAAGCCTATCTGCTGTCTTGTCAATATTATTAGTTACACAGCAGTTTGGCATTTATAGGGTTGTGTATCATGGATGTTACTTGCCGTGTTTCTTGCCATTTTTCTGTTAATAGATCACATCAGTTTGTGCTTGTTTTTTATAACAAACATGCCTTTTGTATTGCATTTGATCCAGGGTTCTGGGCTTCATGTATATTATTTGTTGCTGTGTTGTTTGGTTCAAAGCTGTGGATGGTCATCTGGATCAATTTTAACATTAGGTACTCGAGTCCTTCAAGATCTGAACTGAACATGATGTCTAGTGTTTCATGTGCCGAGATTCTATCCCCTCTTTTAGCATGGGGCTCCCATCGGGTGTCAGGATGCTGATCGCATGTAAGTAGGTTTTCTGCTTTTTTATGAATGACTTTGACAATACACGATTGATTTCCTTTTTCTTTTTTCAATTGATTTTGTAATATTCACTTCTCATTTGAATCCTTTTCTTCCGTGCTGTCCAGAGCCTGACGCTGTGATGGTTGCAAAGCTGAAGGTAAATGTATATGATGGTATCAAGCTGACTTCTTATATGTAGCATTTTCGTACGAAGAAAAATGTGGAACTCATTGTTGTTTCACATGGCGATATCAAAAGGTAGCCTAAAGTTTTGCATGCTGCGCTTTAATTAGCATTTAGGTTTTTGTGAATCTAATTTATCAGCTCCCATATTTTCCATCAATTTAACCCCCATTCTCTTTTTTGCGTCTTTCGCTTGGGTCTATTTCGGTTTTTCAGAAGATGAGGTACCCTCCTACTTACCTCTCAGTTCTGAGTCTGTCCTTGTGAAGATGCCTGCCTGGGTTGCCCTTTTATTCCAACTCTTCATGGTTGGATTCCCTCAAAGTCTTTAATCGTTTCATTATATTGCTTTTTTCCCATCACATCCTCTGCTTCATTAACTTTTTCCTTTCTTAAAGGACATGTTTAAGCCGCCTTCTTCGATCTGATTTTTCCCACACGAGAATTGATCACTCCATTTCCGCTCAATTTCTTCTTTGCTAGACGATTGCATGTGTTCACGCGCAACCTTTGATTTCGTCATTTAGTGGCCGATTTGCTGGTGTGAATGATATCCCAAAGTCGCTTTTGGTCTTGATGCATCTGACATTTTTTTAAACAAGGGATAAAAGGGGGATCTGATGGGAACATCAGGCAGTTTGTCGTTGCCAAATCAATCAGAGGAATGTTAATGTGCCACGTTGAGAATGGAGTGGCATATTATTTCTGTTTCTTGTGGTCAGACCATTAGATCTGACATTTTTTAAGTGACGAGCTTAAATTCTGATAATTTTTAACTTAAAGATGATTTAGCACTCGCCTCCCACTTCAATTGTCCAATATGATGATCAGGGCATGGGCATTCCTTGCCATGCCACTAGTTATCGGCAAGTTATCATTTTCTCAATCATGACTCTCGGTAAGTGGGCTTTCATCCCCCCCAACCCCCTTGCAAACAAATTGAGTGCCGAAATGGGAAAAATATTATTTTTGAAAACGTATTTACACTTGTATCATTGTTTTGGACGAAATGTTATAAAAATGTCATTGTTAACTTTCATAAAGGTAAATATTCTATAAATATTTTATTATTTTTGTTACTTTGTCATTATAGGATGAAAATACCTCTCTGTTGTCTCCACTCACACCTACACCCCTCACTCACACCTCTAGCCCTAGTAGGTCCCCTGCGTGGTGGCACCACTGGCGTAGCATCTCATCTCCTCTCCCTTCCCCAGGTCCTCCCTGCCTGCGGCTCTCTACGTGCCCATCGTATTGTGAAGCCCCCCGCCTCCCCCCTTTGGCACCTGCCTCCTCCAAGGGATTAGAGAGAGAGAGAGAGGGAGTCTCTCCTCTAGAGCAGTTGCCAGTCATGGACCCTCTCTCTCTCTCTCTCTCTCCCCTTTCTCCCTACCAGCTTGTTGGGGATGGTGCCATATGGGTAGTCGGCGAGGTCGGGGTTGGGCTCGTTGGAGATGGTGTGGTTGGAGTACTGTCGGCAGGAGACGGAGATGGTGTTGAGGTGCTTGGCCAGGCCCCGAAGGTATGGGAGGCGGTGTCGTTGGCTTGGGGTGAGCCATAGCTTCTTGGCAAGCATGCTGAAGGTGTAGCTTTAATATACATAACTGATGTGGTTATCATCGTACTAATTAAATTCTATTTCTATATATAAGTATGTGATGATCTATCACACAAGTGTCTGCACATATGTTAGATCATGGTAGAGGAAGGGAGGTTCAAGGTCGAGGTGGTCAAGGTACAGGTGTGGTGGAACATGGAGCGCTTCAAGTTGACTCGCCGCCCCTACTCAGACCGGGACGTCAACTCCCTACGAGGGACCACACACACACACACACACACACAGAGAGAGAGAGAGAGAGAGAGAGAGAGAGAGAGAGAGAGAGAGAGAGAGAGAGAGAGAGAGAGCAGTCACCAGTCATGGAGGGAATGTGAACAGGGCCTTGGCCCCTGACCTTGTTACTATAGATGGAGGTGGAATCGGTGTTCTTCCATTCTTGATCGAGGTCGTCGTCTGCTATGGAGCCCACCAAGCATCATCTTGGGAGGATCCCCTCTGTGCGCTGCTTCAGTGATGGTCTTGACCCCACCGTGTCTTCTTCCACCTCCAACTCTCGCCCCATGACACCGATCTCCAACCTCATGTCGCCCAAGTCAGGTATTGGTGCCATCATGATGATGTCTCTCGAGATGGGCACTGATGGCGTGGCCATGTCGTTCGTCACAGATGGCAAAGCCCAAGATGTAGACATGGGTTCCTGCTTCCCCAGGAGCGTCGTGTCCCCCCTTTGCGTGCAATAGGATAACCTCAAGAGTAATGCCCAGAATTGGTGGTGGTGTCGTGTTGATGGGGCGAGGGAGGATGGTGCCACGGTGTTGCGGTCATCCTCATCCTCGTTCTCCTCCTAACCCACATGCCCTAGGTATGCCCCCCTTCTCTCGCGGACTCCCCTGTTGACAAATCCCATCGATTCGCCTTCGGTCGCCGCCTTCTTCCTCCGATCTCCTTCCTTGGTTGATTAGGGTTTTCTTGGGAGGTCAGAGGGAGGGTTGGGAGAGAGATGGGCCTCGTTATGTTGTTTATGGGTATTTTTATCTTTTCCTGTGTTAGTGAAAGGTAATCATGGTTAGGTTCACGACCGATAAGGGGAGTTTACAACAATGATATTTTTGCAATATTTTTGTCAAAAGCAATGAGACAGGTGTTAATAAGTTTTTAGGAATGATATTTGTGTCATTTTAATTATAACAATGGTTTGTATGCAATCAAAAATTAATAAAAGTGGGCTTTGACCACCTACGTCAAACTGCGTACTTAATTTAGTGTTTGTAATTCTTCGTCTGAGGTTGTGTTACTAAGGACTCCTCTATTGTAGGCATCATAGGATGTTGGTAGGGGTGTCAATAGATCAGATCTTTTATGATCTGAATTCAGATCCAATAGCTTAAGTCATGAACCTTATTCGGATCAGGAAAAAATGGCATTTCAGATCCGGATCTAACTTGAATCTGAACTTAAACTTTTAGATCCGGAGCTGACTTGGAATGCTAATGTATATGTTTTATAGGTAATTGTATAGGGAAATTTGATCCGGAATTTTTGGATCCAATGGATCTATTTTCGGATCCACATGGTAAACACAACATTACACTTAAACCTAACCTAGAAGTTTTTGGGTAATGCAGATCTAGTTTTAGATCCACACATCAAACACGAACATTACACTTAAATCCGTATATCTAGACTAACACCACAAACTCATGTAGGGCTGCCCATCTCTCTTCCACGTTCCAAACACCACTCAGTCTTGTAAACTTCAAGAATGCTGAAAATAGCATATTTGTTTTAGTAGTCTTTTTCTTTAGGGTTTTGCACATAACTTTTGATAAAGGACAAGAAGAAAATAAACAGAAAACAAGTGATGACTCTAAAGCCTGATATTAATATTTTGACATAAGAGAGTGAACCTGCAAAAATGAGCAGAGTTGTTCTCCTTACTAACTGCATAAAGTGGAGTTTTTGTGAAAAAAATGTGAAAAAAATAGCCATCAGTGATCCAATTTTCATCGACCATTGAACTTACAAAGTGTGCCTGATGCAGCATATATGTGCGGGCATTGAAGCAAAGCAATTCTTGCATTTGGACATTTACATCATTAGCCTTCTCTAAATCCCCATTCAACAACTCTTGTCTGTTCATTTGCTGACAGCATCTTTCTCTGCAACAAATGATGTTGTAACACTTACCAATGGAAATATTGCAATCCTTGAGAATTGAAACACGGCTGTTGTGTAACACTTGAATTTATAGGATAGATCAAGCTAAGGAGTTTGGATCAATCAAAGTTCCTTGGTTGACGAGTCGAATGTCAAGGTCGAGCGTGTTGGAGTTTCTTTCTGTGCATGGGGTGGAGCACTGAGCATCAGGTGTTGAATCCCTTGAGGTGGAAGCGATAGTGGTGAGGGAAGCTTTGAGGAGGGAGCTGAGTGTTGAGAGTCGAGTCTTCCTGCACAGAAAGAGAAGTTCTCGATGGGGGGTTAGGATCAGCAGTTGGGTCTTCCTGCCCTAATAGGGTGTTTGGTTGCATTTTTTTCCCCTCACTCTCAAATTTAAAAAAGAGAGAGAGAACTCACTTATGAGGTGTTTGGTATGACTCTCCTAAATTTTAGGGAGAGAATTTACTCCCGTACAAATCTTCCTAAAAAAAAATAATTCCTTACTAATTTTTTTTTTGAAACCGCACGTTCTCCCCCGTGCGTCCCCCCCCCCTCCCTCGACCGACCGGATCCCCCCTCCCCTCCCCGACCGTCCCCGGCGACCCCCCCCCCCTCGCGCCCCCCTCCCCCTCACTGCCCCGGCGAACCCCCCCTCCCCCTCCCCTCCCCTCCCCTCCCCTCCTTGGCGCCCCCTGCGGCCCCCTCCCCTCCCCCCGACGGCGGCCCCCTGTCCTCCCCTCCCTCCCTGGCGCCCCCTGGCGCCCCCTCCCCTCCCCCCGACGGTGCCCCCCCCGACGGCGCCCCCCTCCCCTCCCTCGGCAGCTCCCCCCGCCCTGCGGCGCCCTCCCCTCCACCGGCGGCTCCCCCCCCTCTTCTGCTCTCTCTCTCTCTCTCCCACTCTCTCCGTCCCCCCTCTCTCTCTCTCTCACTCCGTCATCTCTCTCTCTCTCTCTCCACGGCACCCTCCCCTCCCCCGACGGCTTCCCCCTCCCCCTGCGGCGCCCTCCCCTCCCCCGACGGCTTCCCCCTCCCCCTGCGGCGCCCTCCCCTCCCCCGACGGCTTCCCCCTACCCCTGCGGCACCCTCCCCTCCCCCCAACGGCGCCCTCCCCTCCCCCGACGGCTTCCCCCTCCCCCCTGCGGCACCCTCCCCTCCCCCCGATGGCGCCCCCCTCCCCCCCCGACGGCGGCCCCCTCCCCTCCCCCGGCAGCTCCCCCCGCCCTACGGCGCCCTCCCCTCCCCCGGCGGCTTCCCCCCCTCTTCTGCTCTCTCTCTCACATTCCGTCCTCTCTCTCTCTCTCTCTCTCTCTCTCTGTGTGTGTGTGTGTGCAACTGCCGGAGGTGCCGGCGACCCGGAGGGGAAGACCCCCCTCCCCCTCCACAGCCCCCCCTCCAGCGTTTCGTCGTGTGCAAGGAGGACGGAGGCTACGACGGAGGAATTCCAGATCACATGGAGAGTTATCTGACAAACACATCTACACAAATTTTAAAATTTACGACACTGCTGTCAAACAGAAAGTGTCAGTTTTTATCAATTTTAAATTTTAAGTCAAAAATTATGTTGACATAAGTTTTTAGATAGAAATAGATTTTTAAAAAAAATTACTCCCAAACACTCCATAAGAGAACTCTCCGATACTTAAGTCAGCACAGGGTCGAAGGATCAGCAGTGAGAGGCCTGGAGGAGTTGAGAGCAAGCAGGAGGGCAGAGAGGAGAGAGGGGAGTAAATGTTGGGTTACCTTTCGCATACTTAGAGGAGGACGTTGTGACTTACCTTTATAGTCTTTGAGTCGAGGAGTATTAAATGCCCGACTTCACCGCCACGAGTGTGTCTGTGGGGGTTAGGCTTTGTTCCACATGCCCTGGTGCATGGTCTGTTAGGATTTGCGAGGGAAGGCGGCCACAAAGCGTTGGGCACCGGGCATCAGGCGACGTACGGGGCTGGTGGCGGACCGACATGTGACGTGTATCGTGTGGCATGCAAAGGCGGCAACAAAGCAAGATATATGAATGCCTATCACTATGCCATACGCATATGGCTTGCTGATGTCTATTGTTATTGATGTGGTTGAAATTCTAAAATAGGTAGGAGGCGCCCAAAGCGGTAGGAGGGTGTCACGTATTCGGGTTCGGTGGGTCGTACAAAGAGCCACCATCACTTGCCTCCTAGCTCTCGGTGTAATGTGTGACACGTGGATCGTATTGGGGGCATCATGTTAGTGGGCGACAACTATTACAATTTTTGAGGGATATGAATCTGTTCGTATCCTCTTTCACCATGATCATTTGTCTTTGATTGAGGCACTTAGATTCTAGCAAGCAACTATATAAGGGAGAGTTTGGGGCCCTTTTACCCTTCCATTCGCATTCTTAGAGTTGAGGGAGCTTGTGCGAGAGGAAGGGTTGGCGGAAGGCTCGGTTACTGCAACAATGCTTGTCCATCGAGGGTTCGAGGGGGCTGTAGTACAGGAACTTTCAGTCGGGTGAGTGGGATGTCCTCAGATCTGAAGATGGCCTGTTGCAGGCACATACTTATTGGGGAGGATGATGTGGAGGAGGCTTTGTTGTCGGAGCGGGAGGCTGAGGTTCCTGCACCAATGAGGCGGGCAAGAATCAGAGCTATTGTCGATGAGGAGAGAGTGCCTTCATGGGCGAGGTCTCTAGAGGGGCGGAGCTCCGAGCGACGGCAGGGGCCGAGGCTAGAGAGACGGTGACAATGGCCCTTGTAGTCACAGAGGGGAGAGGAGGACCCTATACGTTGGGCGCAAGTGCCGGGGATGGGGATGGCCAAGATAGGTGAGGGTCCCAATGTCCTGTCGATTTCCCTATCTACTCCCGAGTGAACTGTGGGTAAGTCTCCATCCGAGCTCTACCAAAGGTATGCATAGGAGTTGGCCCTAGAGTATGGTTTTCTTGAGGACATTTGAGCTATAGCCACAAGGTCCTTGAGGGTTTGAGCAGACGTTCCTCGAGCCTCCTCTATCGTCCTATACGAGGATTTTCTAAAGACGGGTTTTAGGCTTTTGATCCCCCCTCTTGTTATAGAGTTATTGTCTTAGTATCATAAAGCCCCTTCCCAGTTCATGCTGAACTCATGGAGTTTGGTTTTTTACTTTTTTGGCCCTTTGCTCAGCGTCCAAGGTGGAGTCAAGTGTGCACATTTTTAGATATTTCTTTACTTTGTCCAAGAATAATTGTGCTGGAGTTGACATGTTATCAACATGCGAAAGTGACGAACACTCTTCACCCACTGGTCGAGTTCTATCCACGGTTGGAAGAGCCAATTTTTTTACGTGGAGAGGATACATGGGCAGTCTTGGGGATTTTTGACATTTTGGATGAAGGTCGACCCTCCGAAGGATGAAGACCTATTGTTGTAGTAGGAGATGGACGTGGTTCCCGTCCCACTACATGGAGCTGCACATGACTTGGGCGTCCTCTTGACATGTTGGTCCTAGCATGGCCCTGGGCCTTGCGTGTTGCAGGCCGAGACTCGCGGAGGAATTCCTGAGGGTGAGCTTATTGAGATTTTCTTGTTCGTGCCTTGCGTTCTCACTAAGCCTGGATTTTTTTTGTTTTGTAGCTAGGTCGACTAGTATGGAGTTTACCCTAAACGATATTCTTGCCAGGGCTAGGGTGAAGCGCTCGGCGCCTCAAGTGGCCTAGGCCATCGTAGGAGGGGAGGCCTCGCTCGTCGACGAGGACCCTTTGCAGGAGAAGGCCAAGGCTATCGAGCCTTCTGCGGAGAGAAGAGGGAAGAAGGTCGTGACCGACGCCCCAGAAGTGGCTGAGCCAAGGGCCGAGCGGGGCGCGCGGAGGGCTTCGGGGATATATGTTGGCCCAGATATAGATGGCGGACAAGAAGGGGGGGTTGAATTGTTCCCTTGCCGAGATGGCGGAATTTTTTAAAACTTTCCTTGACAACCACAGCGGAGTTTAAAATTGCAACGTTGATTTCTTAAACAGGAGTGAGATTAAAGAGTTCTCTCACGCTTTCCAATCTCACTCGAATTGACAATGCAATAATTTAGAGAGTTCAAGTTTAACAAAGATTAAACAGTGATTAACAAGGAGATTAAGCTCAAATACAAATAACGGAGGTAGCAATGTGTGATAGCGTAGTGAGATAAAAACCTATGTATTGAACCTGTGAAGGGAGATAGAAGAAATGACAAACACACAGGCAAAACCACAAGACACAGATTTTTAAGGTGGTTCGGGACCACGACGGACACCCTACGTCCACCCCTCACCCAATCGGGTGAGGATTCACTACACGCTACTTTCGTAGCACCCGGGGATGAACCCCAACCACACACACACGCTACTTCTATAGCAATATCCACACACACACGACGGGGAACACACCCCGGACAATAAGCACACACCGAGACACAGCTCCGTACACGATCTACAAGGGACGAACAATCACACACACACAAGCCGCAATGCCCGCGGCACAATAACTCCACAACCGTTCACCGACGGTTCACACACTCACAGACATGATGTTTAGAAACGAAGGATATGATCAATATAACTTTAGAAACCTAAAGAGATTGACTCCATTAAGCACAAAAAGGATATAGAAAGAAATTCCTATCGAAGAACAAGGGCTATAGAATGTCTTCTCTATGCCACGGGTCGGAGGGTAGCCGGATGATGACGTTGAGAGTGTCCTCTTGATCCCCTTGATGATCCGCTCCTTTTCTTCTTCTTCCACGAGCTCCAAATGTCGAGGGATGTAGATCGAATCTAGCGTTGAAGCTTCCTTGAGCTCTCTTCTTTCTCTCCTACAACAAATAGAACAAGGTTAGCCAAAGGAGATGGTTAAAACCCCAAATTCGTATGTTATATATACAAGAGGGATGAGTTGTGCAAAAGACCACAATACCCTGGCAAAACCCTAGCAAAATCACCCCAATATGTTCATTAGTAACTTAAGGGTAAGTGTGTAAATTTTCAACCCATTCGGAGGTCATTTGGATGGGTTTCGACGATTTACGAAAAACCCACGCGTTGCTGCGAACCGTAGATGGGACGTCCCATCTAGGCAAGTGGGACGTCCCACTTACTGCCAGAAGCAGTTTTAAGCTTCTGTTTAACATGGGTCGACCCATCTGTGCAGGGGGGTCGACCCATCTCTGACCAGGAGCTAAAAGCTCCCTGTTTTGCCCAGGGGACGACCCATCCAGTGTGGGGGGTCGACCCAATCAACTCCAAACATCAAAAAGTGATTCCAAAAGGTCATATAAAGTTCTAAACATGCAACCCAATGAATTCAACCATTCAACATGAAATTAAATGATCAAAAGCAAGTTAAATAAACTAGTTTGCATGTAACTAAAACATCATGATGAATTTGCAAGAGAATTCATTCTAAACCCGAATGAAATCAATTTGTGTCCAACCAACAATCATTCCTCCTCATTCAACATGTAAAATAAATGAATATGCATTGAAAACAAGATGTTAGCATTTTTAGACCTCATTCAACAAATGTAAGCATTAAATACAGTATATTCACAATGAGAGCAAGTTTTGCATAAGAGTCATCCATGAGACTTAAAACATGGTTTCTTCAAAGAAACTTGACATAACCAAGTCATCCACACGAAAAATCATGTATAGCCTAGATCAAGTCAACACAAATCAAAACTCTCATGATCACGTAAAAAAAAGGCCCATTTCAAGAAGTTTGAACACAAGTGAGAGAGTGCCCAAGAAGCCCCCCTTGTAGGATGACCAAAGTTCAAGTTGAAGCCGACTTCAAGGTTTGTGATGTCGACTCCGTTAGAGTGGAATGGCAATGTTTGTTTGACTTGGAGTTGAAATCCACCAAGAGTTGGTTTTCCTCCAAACTTCAAATGAGTTGTGTTCCAAGAGTTCACTAAATCTGTTTTTCCTGCAAGATCAAATTATCACATTATTAACACCTTGGTTATTAATTAATTTTCAATAGATCACGTAAAGGCATAGACATACACGATTTGTTAAAGACATTAACCCATTTGAAAACTTCAAGACTTCCTAGAAAATCACCATGAAAAACCAGTTATCCTTAACTGAATATCAAGATTGACTTATAGTATGTTTAAATATCATGAATGAGCATTACAATCTTATGGCATTGAATTTAAACACAAGTGTGAGCATCATGAAGCTAAGTTAACAAAGTTGATGTCGAAGCCATAGCCAAGCATTAGCCCCTTTTTCCAATTCAAGGTTTCATGAATCTTAATAGAAAATAGATTCTTACCATGTCTCCAAGACTTAGAGAGCAAAATGGAACCTGCACACAAATGTTTATATTTTGACATTCTTTTCAAACCAAGAACATGGACAACCATTCATCAATTGAAGGTCATCAAAAATGTCAAGTTGAAAGACACAATTCAATCCGAAATACATCAATATCCATGAGAGGCATGTAAAACTAGAATCAATTATGGATAGCGAGAAGCTTGTCCATTTTCATTTGACTCCCAAAACGATATCCATCATTTGATTCCAATCCTGCAAAGCAAGATTTCATTGTGTTAGCTTATTTACCATCAAAATCCACTTAAACATAAAACACACAATGTTTTCACTTAAGAACAAACCTGAAACACACAATATATTAAAATCATCAAAATCATTGTCAAAGACAAGAAGGGGCGGGGCGCACAGAACCGAACACAACAATCTCCCCCTTTTTGATGATGACAATATATTGTGGCCACCAAACACATTCTCTCCCCCTTTGACATTATCAAAAAGTGGGGGACGAGGTAAACAATTATAAAAGCTCAAGAAGAAGTAAATGGAAGTGAAACGCCAATGGTGCACGAACCCACAGTGACTGACCATAAATGGAAGGTGTGAGAGTTATGAACATTTATCTTGAACTTGAAATTAAAAAAAAATGTGCAAATGCTCGATTTTAGAACTATATGCAAAATGCAAGACTAAACTATGCACGACATGTTTTATGATAAAAAGTACATTATTCTCCCCCAATTGTCATGAACAAAAGCCAACAGACAATGGGATTATGTAACCTGAAGATGTATCTATGCAATCTTAAGTATGAAATGAGGTATGCAAGCAAGCAAACAAGCAAGCATGCATTGGAGTTAAGCAGACATACAGTACTATAGCTCCCCCTTAATGGGGTAAGGGGATAGCGAACGAACAGTTCATTCAAAATCAAAATGTGAGATATGAATCATAATCAAAAAAAGGTAGTGCATTCATATATGCAAGGTACTACATAAGCCATGATAAGAACAAATTCAAGATATACAATCATCACAAAAATACCCAATTGAAATTTATGTAAATGAGCAATGAACTTCAAGTTTATATAGATATTAGCAGAGTTTCTAGAAAACACTAGAGGGTTATTTCCTTCCTACATTTCCATTTTGATCCTCGACTATTGGTAGCTTCGCTCAACCCCTTTTTATTTTTCTTTTATTGGATTTCACTGTTCGGCGCGAGTCACCTCATGTGTCTCAATGAGGTTTCACGGCTTACTAGGATTCATCACAAAATGTGAATTTTGTTTCACCTTTCGACGCGAGTTTCCTCATTTATTTCAGTGGGGATTCCCGGCTACTCAGTTAGACATACCACTTATTTAAGCAGCGGGGTAGGCAGCTTTTTCCTCACGATTCTCTCAATTTCCATGTAGAAATTTGTTTCCCATGAAGTGTTAAAAAGAATTTCTGAAATCCTTATCAATCAAAGTCATATGCATCATTTTAGGAATAATGTATGGGTAATTACTTTGGATGTAGAAGATGAATTTGCCTATACACAGTTATGACTCCCCCTAAATGTATGCACAGTTGAAATGAATCATCCTCCTTTGTATATGTCACTTTTCACAAATGATTAAAATCACTGCATTTTATATAGCAAGGAGGTGAGGTCTTAGAAGATTTGTAAGGAATTGTGTTCTAAAATTATATACATGCATTCAAGCAAGGATATAGCAAACTATTCAAACAAAGTGATTTTCGGTACGCTGCGGGGAACATAGGTCCGAAGACCACAATCACGCATAGTGAAAGCTTCCGGCTAGACATAATCCAACCTTCCACAAACACCATTTTATATACCGAAAAATCATAGCAATCAAACACACGAATATGAGGAATATGCAAATGTATGCAAGCAAGTGCAAATGTATGCAAGTGAGGATGTATATGATATGTGCAGCATGCTTTATGCAACTTAAGCATGTGATCTATGTATGCACAAGTGAGTGATTATTTACAAAAAGTAAGTAAGAGTTTGAAAACTCTATGGACAATGAGAAGCATTCAAACCAAATTTTATTTACAAGAGTTGATTATAAGTGTGAAAATACTTTATGAGAAGAGTAAAGCATTTGAAGACAGAATTTATTCACATGGAGTGAAAGTAGAAGTGATCAAGTCATTCTGACATGGAACTCAAAAATTCTCAAGATTTCCAAAGGATACCATAACCAGTGAACCAAGTTGGAAGCATTTTTCTCAAAACATAAATTTTACCTTTTTCAGATTTTTTAAAGAGAACCAAGTGAGACAAAGTTTCAAAACAAATCATTTTATTCCTCACATTGAGATCCCAATGTTTATTAATTTCTTCGACCTCAAGGTACCCCTGCAAAATAGATTCTCAAGTTGGATGTTTGGGTACCCAAACCATCTTGGGTCCCGAGAGGTTAGAGTTAACATAAACAGATGGATTCTTATATCTCCTAGCAAATCAATCATCATCATTTCTCATGGTGGAACAATCATCCATTGAATGACCATTCTTACCACAATAATAACAATTGGAAGATTTTCCTTTCAAAAACCAATTGTTATCATTTTTCATTACATGACAATCATTCATCACATGTCCATTTTGACCACAGTAATGACAGGAAAAATTCTTTCTGAGAGACCATTCATCATCATTTTTCTTAATGAAGTAATTTTCAAAAACATGTCCATGCAATCCACAGTAATAGCAATGAGCATTGAAGGTTTTCTTCATTGGTTTATCAAGATTGTTAGGCTTATCAACAATTTTCAATTGTGACTTCAATGCTTCATTATCATCAAATTCCATCAAGGAACAATCATACATGTCATGTCCATATTATCCACAATAATAGCATGAAACATTTCTTCTGTTTCTTGAAGCATGATTGCGTTTATTATATGAGGGTTCTGCATGCATACAAGAACAATCAACATCCTTTTTCTGTTTTTCATTTTGCTTATCACACAACAACATGGATTCATTCAAATTTTTGATCTCTTCTTCCAATGTTAAAATGTGCATTTCAAGATCAGCAATCTCTTTTTCACATGAGGTGACTTTTTCATTCAAAATGACATTGATAGTTTTATGACTTTCAATATCTTGTTCCATAGCATGAGCATTTTCAAAGTCATCAGCAACAACTACACTTTTTCCTTTTTCAAGATTTTTCAATATGCTCTCAAGTAATGAAATTTGAATCAACAAAGCACTATTTTCATTTTGGAGTTTTTCAAATGAATTTTTGTTCATATAAGTGTGTTCAAGTTCATTCATTTGAAAATTCGTATTTTCACCAACCATTCTACCAATGGTTTCATTGTTTTCAAATTTGTCATTCAAATTCTTGAAGCTTTCTATTTGCTTTCTAAGTTCTTTAAACTTTTCAGAGTTGTCAGCATTCAAGGTAGCTTTTCCTTTTACCAAAAGAAGCACTTTTTCAGACAAAGAGTTGTTCAATATTTTCAGCTTCTCATTATCTTTCTCAATGAGTTGAAATTCTGAAATTTTATCTTGTAAAGATTTATTTTCAGATTTCAGATTTACAATCAATTCTTTGAGTTCTTTTTCAACAAGCATGTGAGATTCAATTGATTTTTCAAATTCAATGCATTTTTCACAAGTAAGATCATTAACATGAATGTTTCATTTCTTTCAATTTTCTATTTTCAGATTTATTGTTTTATGTCTTTCAAGCAACTCATCATAGGCATCATTAATTCTTCAAAACTTAATTCATCATCAGAATTTGAGTCAGAAGATACCTCCTTGGATTCTAAGCCTGAATGATCATCCTTGCTATTAGCCATCATGCAAGCATCTCTAGCCCTCTTCATGAAGCTTGATCAGTTGATCCATGATTTCTTTGCTCGAGCTACAATCAAGAACAAACGAAAATTTGTTAGAGTCAATTGCAGCTTTAAGAGCATTCAAAACAAAAGATTATCAGAGTTCATTTTCCTATGTTCATCAGTCCACCTTAGTTCATTTTTGGGTAAGACATGTGGACCATGAGAGATTAATTTCATGAGTTTCGGATCAAAGCCAGAAATCCAAACACAATTTTCCAAGCCATGATGTAAAATCAAAACCATCAAATACAGGAACTGAATTCAGACTAGCCATCATAAAAAGATCGTTTCTCCTAGACCGTGAGGTCCGCTGAATAAAAATCAGAGACCGGGCTCTGATACCAATTGTTGGCCCAGATAGAGATGGCGGACAAGAAGGGGGGTTGAATTGTCCCCTTGCCGAGATGGCGGAATTTTTAAAAACTTTCCTTGGCAACCACAGCGTAGTTTAAAATTGCAACGTTGATTTCTTAAACAGGAGTGAGATTAAAGAGTTCTCTCACGCTTTCCGATCTCACTCGAATTGACAATGCAACAATTTAGAGAGTTCAAGTTTAACAAAGATTAAACAGTGATTAACAAGGAGATTAAGCTCAAATACAAATAACGGAGGTAGCAATGTGTGATAGCGTAGTGAGATAAAAACCTATGTATTGAACATGTGAAGGGAGATAGAAGAAATGACAAACACACAGGCAAAATCACAAGAAACAGATTTTTAAGGTGGTTCGGGACCACGACGGGCACCCTACGTCCACCCCTCACCCAATCGGGTGAGGATTCACTACACGCTACTTTCGTAACACCCGGGGATGAACCCCAACCACACACACACGCTACTTCTATAGCAATATCCACACACACACGACGGGGAACACACCCCGGACAATAAGCACACACCGAGACGCAGCTCCGTACACGATCTACAAGGGACGAACAATCACACACACACAAGCCGCAGTGCCCGCGGCACAATAACTCCACAACCGTTCACCGACGGTTCACACACTCACAGACATGATGTTTAGAAACGAAGGATATGATCAATATAACTTTAGAAACCTAAAGAGATTGACTCCATTAAGCACAAAAAGGATGTAGAAAGAAATTCCTATCGAAGAACAAGGGCTATAGAATATCTTCTCTATGCCACGGGTCGGAGGGTAGCCGGATGATGACGTTGAGAGTGTCCTCTTGATCCCCTTGATGATCCGCTCCTTTTCTTCTTCTTCCACGAGCTCCAAATGTCGAGGGATGTAGATCGAATCTAGCGTTGAAGCTTCCTTGAGCTCTCTTCTTTCTCTCCTACAACAAATAGAACAAGGTTAGCCAAAGGAGATGGTTAAAACCCTAAATTCGTATGTTATATATACAAGAGGGATGAGCTGTGCAAAAGACCACAATACCCTTGCAAAACCCTAGCAAAATCACCCCAATATGTTCATTAGTAACTTAAGGGTAAGTGTGTAAATTTTCAGCCCATTCGGAGGTCATTTGGATGGGTTTCGACGATTTACGAAAAACCCACGCGTTACTGCGAACCGTAGATGAGACGTCCCATCTAGGCAAGTGGGACGTCCCACTTGCTGTCAGAAGCAGTTTTAAGCTTCTGTTTAACATGGGTCGACCCATCTGTGCAGGGGGGTCGACCCATCTCTGACCAGGAGCTAAAAGCTCCCTGTTTTGCCCAGGGGACGACCCATCCAGTGTGGGGGGTCGACCCAATCAACTCCAAACATCAAAAAGTGATTCCAAAAGGTCATATAAAGTTCTAAACATGCAACCCAATGAATTCAACCATTCAACATGAAATTAAATGATCAAAAGCAAGTTAAATAAACTAGTTTGCATGTAACTAAAACATCATGATGAATTTGCAAGAGAATTCATTCTAAACCCGAATGAAATCAATTTGTGTCCAACCAACAATCATTCCTCCTCATTCAACATGTAAAATAAATGAATATGCATTGAAAACAAGATGTTAGCATTTTTAGACCTCATTCAACAAATGTAAGCATTAAATACAGTATATTCACAATGAGAGCAAGTTTTGCATAAGAGTCATCCATGAGACTTAAAACATGATTTCTTCAAAGAAACTTGACATAACCAAGTCATCCACACGAAAAATCATGTATAGCCTAGATCAAGTCAACACAAATCAAAACTCTCATGATCACTTAAAAAAAAGGCCCATTTCAAGAAGTTTGAACACAAGTGAGAGAGTGCCCAAGAAGCCCCCCTTGTAGGATGACCAAAGTTCAAGTTGAAGCCGACTTCAAGGTTTGTGATGTCGACTCCGTTAGAGTGGAATGGCAATGTTTGTTTGACTTGGAGTTGAAATCCACCAAGAGTTGGTTTTCCTCCAAACTTCAAATGAGTTGTGTTCCAAGAGTTCACTAAATCTGTTTTTCCTGCAAGATCAAATTATCACATTATTAGCACCTTGGTTATCAATTAATTTTCAATAGATCACGTAAAGGCATAGACACACGATTTGTTAAAGACATTAACCCATTTGAAAACTTCAAGACTTCCTAGAAAATCACCATGAAAAACCAGTTATCCTTAACTGAATATCAAGATTGACTTATAGTATGTTTAAATATCATGAATGAGCATTACAATCTTATGGCATTGAATTTAAACACAAGTGTGAGCATCATGAAGCTAAGTTAACAAAATTGATGTCGAAGCCATAGCCAAGCATTAGCCCCTTTTTCCAATTCAAGGTTTCATGAATCTCAATAGAAAATAGATTCTTACCATGTCTCCAAGACTTAGAGAGCAAAATGGAACCTGCACACAAATGTTTATATTTTGACATTCTTTTCAAACCAAGAACATGGACAACCATTCATCAATTGAAGGTCATCAAAAATGTCAAGTTGAAAGACACAATTCAATCCGAAATACATCAATATCCATGAGAGGCATGTAAAACTAGAATCAATTATGGATAGCGAGAAGCTTGTCCATTTTCATTTGACTCCCAAAACGATATCCATCATTTGATTCCAATCCTGCAAAGCAAGATTTCATCGTGTTAGCTTATTTACCATCAAAATCCACTTAAACATAAAACACACAATATTTTCACTTAAGAACAAACCTGAAACACACAATATATTAAAATCATCAAAACCATTGTCAAAGACAAGGAGGGGCGGGGCGCACAGAACCGAACACAACAATCTCCCCCTTTTTGATGATGACAATATATTGTGGCCACCAAACACATTCTCTCCCCCTTTGACATTATCAAAAAGTGGGGGACGAGGTAAACAATTATAAAAGCTCAAGAAGAAGTAAATGGAAGTGAAACGCCAATGGTGCACGAGTTATGAACATTTATCTTGAACTTGAAATTAAAAAAAATGTGCAAATGCTCGATTTTAGAACTATATGCAAAATGCAAGACTAAACTATGCACGACATGTTTTATGATAAAAAGTACATTATTCTCCCCCAATTGTCATGAACAAAAGCCAACAGACAATGGGATTATGTAACCTGAAGATGTATCTATGCAATCTTAAGTATGAAATGAGGTATGCAAGCAAGCAAACAAGCAAGCATGCATTAGAGTTAAGCAGACATACAGTACTATAGCTCCCCCTTAATGGGGTAAGAGGATAGCGAACGAACAGTTCATTCAAAATCAAAATGTGAGATATGAATCATAATCAAAAAAAGGTAGTGCATTCATATATGCAAGGTACTACATAAGCCATGATAAGAACAAATTCAAGATATACAATCATCACAAAAATACCCAATTGAAATTTATGTAAATGAGCAATGAACTTCAAGTTTATATGGATATTAGCAGAGTTTCTAGAAAATACTAGAGGGTTATTTCCTTCCTACATTTCCATTTTGATCCTCGACTATTGGTAGCTTCGCTCAACCCCTTTTTATTTTTCTTTTATTGGATTTCACTGTTCGGCGCGAGTCACCTCATGTGTCTCAATGGGGTTTCACGGCTTACTAGGATTCATCACAAAATGTGAATTTGTTTCACCTTTCGACGCGAGTTTCCTCATTTATTTCAGTGGGGATTCCCGGCTACTCAGTTAGACATACCACTTATTTAAGCAGCGGGGTAGGCAGCTTTTTCCTCACGATTCTCTCAATTTTCATGTAGAAATTTGTTTCCCATGAAGTGTTAAAAAGAATTTCTGAAATCCTTATCAATCAAAGTCATATGCATCATTTTAGGAATAATGTATGGGTAATTACTTTGGATTTAGAAGATGAATTTACCTATACACAGTTATGACTCCCCCTAAATGTATGCACAGTTGAAATGAATCATCCTCCTTTGTATATGTCACTTTTCACAAATGATTAAAATCACTGCATTTTATATAGCAAGGAGGTGAGGTCTTAGAAGATTTGCAAGGAATTGTGTTCTAAAATTATATACATGCATTCAAGCAAGGATATAGCAAACTATTCAAACAAAGTGATTTTCGGTACGCGGCGGGGAACATAGGTCCGAAGACCACAATCACGCATAGTGAAAACTTCCGGCTAGACATAATCCAACCTTCCACACACACCATTTTATATACCGAAAAATCATAGCAATCAAACACACGAATATGAGGAATATGCAAATGTATGCAAGCAAGTGCAAATGTATGCAAGTGAGGATGTATATGATATGTGCAACATGCTTTATGCAACTTAAGCATGTGATCTATGTATGCACAAGTGAGTGGTTATTTACAAAAAGTAAGTAAGAGTTTGAAAACTCTATGCACAATGAGAAGCATTCAAACCAAATTTTATTTACAAGAGTTGATTATAAGTGTGAAAACATTTTATGAGAAGAGTAAAGCATTTGAAGACAGAATTTATTCACATGGAGTGAAAGTAGAAGTGATCAAGTCATTCTGACATGGAACTCAAAAATTCTCAAGATTTCCAAAGGATACCATAACCAGTGAACCAAGTTGGAAGCATTTTTCTCAAAACATAAATTTTACCTTTTTCAGATTTTTTAAAGAGAATCAAGAGAGACAAAGTTTCAAAACAAATCATTTTCTTCCTCACCTTGAGATCCCAATGTTTATTAATTTCTTCGACCTCAAGGTACCCCTGCAAAATAGATTCTCAAGTTGGATGTTTGGGTACCCAAACCATCTTGGGTCCCGAGGGGTTAGAGTTAACATAAACAGATGGATTTTCTTATTTTTCCTTTCATACCACTCATCATCGATTTTCATTGTGGAACAATCATCCATAGAATGACCATTCTCACCACAATAATAGCAGTAGAAAGATTTTCTTTTCATGGATAATTTCTCATCATTTTTCATTAAGGAACAATTATCCATCATGTGTCCTTGTTCACCACAATAATAACATGAAAAATTCTTGTTGGCAAACCATTCATCATCATCTTTCTTCATGGAACAGTCCTCCATAACATGGCCATGTAGACCACAGTAATAGCAATGAACATAGAGGTTTGTCTTCTTTGATTTTTCAAGAATTTTAAAATCATCAACAACTTTTAGTTGTGACTTTATTGCCTCATTATCATCAAATTCCATCAAGGAACAATCATACATGTCATGTCCATATTGTCCACAATAATAGCATGAAATATTTCTTCTTCTACTTGGTGCATGATTATGTTTAACAACAGAGGATTTTGCATGCACAGAAGAGCAATCAACAACTTTTTTCTGTTTTTCATTTTGCTTATCACACAACAACATGGATTCATTCAAATTTTTGATCTCTTCTTCCAATGTTAAAATGTGCATTTCAAGATCAGCAATCTCTTTTTCACATGAGGTGACTTTTTCATTCAAAATGACATTGATAGTTTTATGACTTTCAATGTCTTGTTCCATAGCATGAGCATTTTCAAAGTCATCAGCAACAACTACACCTTTTCCTTTTTCAAGGTTTTCAATCTGCTCTCAAGTAATGAAATTCGAATCAACAAAGCACTATTTTCATTTTGGAGTTTTTCAAATGAATTTTTGTTCATATAAGTGTGTTCAAGTTCATTCATTTGAAAATTCGCATTTTCACCAACCATTCTACCAATGGTTTCATTGTTTTCAAATTTGTTTGCTTTCTAAGTTCTTTCAACTTTTCAGAGTTGTCAGCATTCAAGGTAGCTTTTCCTTTTACCAAAAGAAGCACTTTTTCAGACAAAGAGTTGTTCAATATTTTCAGCTTCTCATTATCTTTCTCAATGAGTTGAAATTCTGAAATTTTATCTTGTAAAGATTTATTTTCAGATTTCAGATTTGCAATCAATTCTTTGAGTTCTTTTTCAACAAGCATGTGAGATTCAATTGATTTTTCAAATTCAATGCATTTTTCACAAGTAAGATCATTAACATGAATGTTTTCCATTTTCTTTCTCAATTTTCTATTTTCAGATTTTATTGTTTTATGTCTTTCAAGCAACTCATCATAGGCATCCATTAATTCTTCAAAACTTAATTCATCATCAGAATTTGAGTCAGAAGATACCTCCTATGATTCTAAACCTGAATGATCATCCTTGCTATTAGCCATCATGCAAGCATCCTCTAGCCCTCTTTCATGAACCTTGATCAGTTGATCCATGATTTCTTTGGCCGAGCTACAATCAAGAACAAACGAAAATTTGTTAGAGTCAATTGCAGCTTTAAGAGCATTCAAAACAAAAAGATTATCAGAGTTCATTTTCCTATGTTCATCAGTCCACCTTAGTTCATTTTTGGGTAAGACATGTGGACCATGAGAGATTAATTTCATGAGTTTCGGATCAAAGCCAGAAATCCAAACACACAATTTTCCAAGCCATGATGTAAAATCAAAACCATCAAATACAGGAACTGAATTCAGACTAGCCATCATAAAAAGATCGTTTCTCCTAGACCGTGAGGTCCGCTGAATAAAAATCAGAGACTGGGCTCTGATACCAATTGTTGGCCCAGATAGAGATGGCAGACAAGAAGGGGGGTTGAATTGTCCCCTTGCCGAGATGGCGGAATTTTTAAAAACTTTCCTTGACAACCACAGCGGAGTTTAAAATTGCAACGTTGATTTCTTAAACAGGAGTGAGATTAAAGAGTTCTCTCACGCTTTCCGATCTCACTCGAATTGACAATGCAACAATTTAGAGAGTTCAAGTTTAACAAAGATTAAACAGTGATTAACAAGGAGATTAAGCTCAAATACAAATAACGGAGGTAGCAATGTGTGATAGCGTAGTGAGATAAAAGCCTATGTATTGAACCTGTGAAGGGAGATAGAAGAAATGACAAACACACAGGCAAAACCACAAGACACAGATTTTTAAGGTGGTTCGGGATCACGACGGGCACCCTACGTCCACCCCTCACCAATCGGGTGAAGATTCACTACACGCTACTTTCGTAGCACCCGGGGATGAACCCCAACCACACACACACGCTACTTCTATAGCAATATCCACACACACAAGACGGGGAACACACCCCGGACAATAAGCACACACCGAGACGCAGCTCCGTACACGATCTACAAGGGACGAACAATCACACACACACAAGCCGCAATGCCCGTGGCACAATAACTCCACAACCGTTCACCGACGGTTCACACACTCACAGACATGATGTTTAGAAACGAAGGATATGATCAATATAACTTTAGAAACCTAAAGAGATTGACTCCATTAAGCACAAAAAGGATGTAGAAAGAAATTCCTATCGAAGAACAAGGGCTATAGAATGTCTTCTCTATGCCATGGGTCGGAGGGTAGCCGGATGATGACGTTGAGAGTGTCCTCTTGATCCCCTTGATGATCCGCTCCTTTTCTTCTTCTTCCACGAGCTCCAAATGTCGAGGGATGTAGATCGAATCTAGCGTTGAAGCTTCCTTGAGCTCTCTTCTTTCTCTCCTACAACAAATAGAACAAGGTTAGCCAAAGGAGATGGTTAAAACCCCAAATTCGTATGTTATATATACAAGAGGGATGAGTTGTGCAAAAGACCACAATACCCTTGCAAAACCCTAGCAAAACCACCCCAATATGTTCATTAGTAACTTAAGGGTAAGTGTGTAAATTTTCAGCCCATTCGGAGGTCATTTGGATGGGTTTCGACGATTTACGAAAAACCCACGCGTTGCTGCGAACCGTAGATGGGACGTCCCATTTAGGCAAGTGGGACGTCCCACTTGCTGCCAGAAGCAGTTTTAAGCTTATGTTTAACATGGTCGACCCATCTGTGCAGGGGGGTCGACCCATCTCTGACCAGGAGCTAAAAGCTCCCTGTTTTGCCCAGGGGACAACCCATCCAGTGTGGGGGTTCGACCCAATCAACTCCAAACTTCAAAAAGTGATTCCAAAAGGTCATATAAAGTTCTAAACATGCAACCCAATGAATTCAACCATTCAACATGAAATTAAATGATCAAAAGCAAGTTAAATAAACTAGTTTGCATGTAACTAAAACATCATGATGAATTTGCAAGAGAATTCATTCTAAACCCGAATGAAATCAATTTGTGTCCAACCAACAATCATTCCTCCTCATTCAACATGTAAAATAAATGAATATGCATTGAAAACAAGATGTTAGCATTTTTAGACCTCATTCAACAAATGTAAGCATTAAATACAGTATATTCACAATGAGAGCAAGTTTTGCATAAGAGTCATCCATGAGACTTAAAACATTGTTTCTTCAAAGAAACTTGACATAACCAAGTCATCCACACGAAAAATCATGTATAGCCTAGATCAAGTCAACACAAATCAAAACTCTCATGATCACTTAAAAAAAAAGGCCCATTTCAAGAAGTTTGAACACAAGTGAGAGAGTGCCCAAGAAGCCCCCCTTGTAGGATGACCAAAGTTCAAGTTGAAGCCGACTTCAAGGTTTGTGATGTCGACTCCGTTAGAGTGGAATGGCAATGTTTGTTTGACTTGGAGTTGAAATCCACCAAGCGTTGATTTTCCTCCAAACTTCAAATGAGTTGTGTTCCAAGAGTTCACTAAATCTGTTTTTCCTGCAAGATCAAATTATCACATTATTAGCACCTTGGTTATCAATTAATTTTCAATAGATCACGTAAAGGCATAGACACACACGATTTGTTAAAGACATTAACCCATTTGAAAACTTCAAGACTTCCTAGAAAATCACCATGAAAAACCAGTTATCCTTAACTGAATATCAAGATTGACTTATAGTATGTTTAAATATCATGAATGAGCATTACAATCTTATGGCATTGAATTTAAACACAAGTGTGAGCATCATGAAGCTAAGTTAACAAAGTTGATGTCGAAGCCATAGCCAAGCATTAGCCCCTTTTTCCAATTCAAGGTTTCATGAATCTCAATAGAAAATAGATTCTTACCATGTCTCCAAGACTTAGAGAGCAAAATGGAACCTGCACACAAATGTTTATATTTTGACATTCTTTTCAAACCAAGAACATGGACAACCATTCATCAATTGAAGGTCATCAAAAATGTCAAGTTGAAAGACACAATTCAATCCGAAATACATCAATATCCATGAGAGGCATGTAAAACTAGAATCAATTATGGATAGCGAGAAGCTTGTCCATTTTCATTTGACTCCCAAAACGATATCCATCATTTGATTCCAATCCTGCAAAGCAAGATTTCATCGTGTTAGCTTATTTACCATCAAAATCCACTTAAACATAAAACACACAATGTTTTCACTTAAGAACAAACCTGAAACACACAATATATTAAAATCATCAAAACCATTGTCAAAGACAAGGAGGGGCGGGGCGCACAGAACCGAACACAACAATATACAACCAGTCCAACACCGCGAGCCTCTACGATGTTGACCTGGGGGCCTGATGAACTTTCTGATGCTCCCCCGTGACCTGGAGCAAGCGACTTGTGTGTCTACACCCAGGCTCTTCAATGCCGTGTTGCGGCAGTTGCTGGACGTGGCTATCAAGACCGATTTCCTCCTTTGCCACCAACCCAAAGAGTCCGTGCAAGCCCGAGACGAGTTTAATAGCGCCATAACGGCGTTGAAGATCGTTGAAGGGTAGGCTCAGGGCTATAAGGAGGAGGCGTAGGCAGCGAGGAAAGAGGTTGAGGTCTTGAAGGCCGAGCTCTCCAAGCTCAGGGAGGAGTAGAAGGCTGAGCTTGCCAAGGTCCGAGAGGAGTTGGTCCAGCCCTAGGACTCCATGAAGGCGGCCCTTGATTGGGACCCGGAGTTGCAAGGTCAGCTAGACGAGGCTAACTGGAACACCGGGCAGATGATTGAGGCTGCCTCCAAAGAGGTCCTCTCAGAGTACAAGGGGTCAGACAAGTTTTGCTCGGATGTCATGCAAGCTTCGATCGGGGCCTGCAGGGATATGTGGAAGAGGGCGTTCACTGCCATCTGATTGAAGCACCTGGAGGTGAATGAGGAAAACTTCCCGTGCCCTCTAGATCAGTGAGGCTTTGCCTGATACTTTCTTTTTTTTGTTCCCTCTTGTACTCAGCCTCCAACCCATTTTTGAAAATCCTTCTTTGTATAAATGAAAGGCTTTTTGTGTTGTGGCTTATCTTCGTGTTTTGATGGTTTGCAATTTTGCTAAGGCTGTCGCTTGTGTGAGCTTAGGGTAGCCGGGTGAGGAGATGGGTAAGGCCATTGATCGTTGGGCCCAAAGTGACATTGAGAGCGATTGTTGGGGTTAAGGCCGTCGCTCAATCGGGTAGGTAGAACACGATAAAGGGGGCAATGGCCTTCGGTCGTCGCACCGAAAGGCATGTATAGGGTAGGTAGTGGGGGCTAAGGTCAACGATCGGTCGTGCCTAAAGGTAGAACACGATAAGGGGGATACAAGCTATCGCTCAACCGTGCCCAAAGTTACGCGCATAATAGGATAAGGGGGCTAAGGTGGTTGCTCGTCCGCACTTGTGATTGAGGGCTAAAATTGTCATTCAGCCGTGCCCAAGGTTAAGTTGGGGACAAACCGTGGCTGAGGCCATCGATTGGCCACACCGAACATTATATAAAGAGGTGATCGAGCCAAGGCCATCGATTGGCCGTGCCTAAGGTCGTGAAGGAAGTCAACCAGGCTAAGGCCATTGATTGGCTGCGTCGAAAGTCACATAAAGTTCTTTAACTGGGCTAAGGCCATCAATTAGCCACACCAAAGGTTACATAAAACGGTAATCGGGCTCAGGCTATCGATTGACCATGCTAAATGTTGTGTAGCAGGTTAACTAGGCTAAAGCCGTCGACTGGCCGCACCAAGGTTGCGTAACGGGGTAATTGGGCTAAGGCCGTCGACTGGTCGCACCAAAGGTTGCATAGCAGGGTAACCTGCCTAAAGTTCGTCGACTAGCCGCATCGAAGGTTATGTAAAGGGGCAACGGGCTAAGGTCGTCGACTGGTCACACCGAAGGTTATGCATAGGGTCATCCGGGCTTAGGCTGTCGACTGGTCGCACTGAAGGTTGCGTATAGGGAAATCGGGATTTGGCCATCCACTGGCTGCACCAAAGGTTATGTAAAGTGGTAACTAGGCTAAGATCCTCGACTGTCCGCACCGAAGGTTGCGTTGTAAGATAGTCGGGTGAAGGCCGTCAATTGGTCACACCAAAGGTTACGTTAAGTGATGATCGATACTAAGGCCGTCGATTGGCCACACCTAGGGTCATTGCATAGAAGAATGATGACCGAGGCTAAGGCTGTTAATCGGGTGCACCTTAGGGCATTGAGAAGAAATATCGAGGTGAGTTCTTTGGTTGACGAGCCTCCATCAACCAAGGAACTTTCACACGTTGACGATTTGGGCGAACGGTTCGGCTTCCACCCATTTGGCGAAGTAATCCACGACCACGATCAAGAAAGTCATTTGCTAGCTTGCTTTAGGGTAGGGACCAAGTCCCACTACGTGAATGGGCAATGCTCGGAGATTGTCCTCAAGTCTGTAGCGTGTTGGTAGTGGATGTGCCCGAATATCTAACACTTGCCGCATTTTTGCATGAAGTGTAGTGAGCCGTTGAGGAGTGTGGGCCACCAGTAACCTTGCTGAAGGATTTTGTGGGTCAATGTTTAGCCGCCAGCATGGGTTTTGTAGATCCTTTCATGGACTTCTCATAGGGCGTACTCCACTTGTGACGGCCGTAGGCACTTGAGATATGGGAACGCGTAGGATCGGCGACAAAGCTCACCATTGATCATGATGAATCTTGGAGCTCGTCGCCTGGCTAGTTGTGCCTCGTCCTTGTCAACTGGCAGTTGTGTAACACCCCTTTTTTGATATCTTTTATCAAGTCCGGGGACATCACATTAAACACATACTGTGAACCAGAAAATTCGCAAGACACTAAAGGCCAATAAATCCAAAAAAACATAACCATACCATTATCATAAAATAAGACGCATCATAATCCATATTACATACACCATTGTATATTCTTTTATTCACTAACATTTGTCTTGCTAACATCATTATATATACAGATTTCATCCTATCCTATCCTATATCCAGCAATTTGCAAAATGCTTCGGGGATTACCCTCTAACTTATCCTCGTCAGAGTCTAACTTAGGTACTTATTGATTTCTTAAAAATAGTTAAGCAACACGTGAATTCTAAAACTTAGTAGGCATTAAAATTAATCACGTGCTTATTACATAATAACCTTTATAAACATTACATAATACTTATCACGATCCTTACAAACATATAACATAATTTCAAGAGATATAATTAACGAAATAGAACAGATATCAATCAACAAATTAATATTCTCACTCATTCTATTAACTGTCAAATAATTCAATATTACAGTCGGCTTGCAAAATAGTCAAGTACATATCCATACAGATTCAATAATATCAGTCACATATGTAAGCCTTACAATTAGTCTTTCAGTCATATTCATATGTGCCTTTAATATATTAATGCCAATTATAGTCCAGTCAATCTTAATTATATGCAAAATCATTATAGTAACCGAACATGCATTCAAACCACAACATAAGGAGTCAATTAGTATCGAGACGTCATACGATAGGCATATAGACAAATTGCCTACACATTGGGAGCCGATTGATGTTGATTAATCACGCAAGATCAGGAAGACTTACTTTCATCAGTACATTTTGTTTGTCTTCGGTCATTGGGCTGATCTGTAGAGGACACTTGCTATAGATTGTCAACAGTTTCCCTTAAGATGGCACTGTCCATGTATTTCATGTCATATAAATCTCTTTATCAAATTTTATCTGAATAGTCTTTAATTGAATTGAATTATAAGTAGGTTGGGGATACATCAACTATGGTTGATGGTCAATTGGATAATCAATCATAAATATTCAGATCACTTATCTAATAATTTAATATGCAAATCATGGAATCCTAACTACACATGATCTTTTTAATATTTGCAATTAATCTTCAATGTAATCAATTTATGAGTACCAAAATAGTATTAAAACAATAATATACATATATAATAATATGCGCTCAGTTCATCACGTGTTTACCTTTAAGAATGGATCTTCAAAGATTCTCTTAGACTTCTTTCAAGCTCCTGCCAACTCTGGTATGGGAGATATCCTTTCTATTTCTAAATACAAGAAGAATACTTTCTTTAATCAAAATCTTCTAATACACTTGATACTCTTGATCATTACTAACAATAAAATTCTATACATGCTTCTTCTCTTCTACTTCTTCTGTTCTCCCTCTCTTTCTCTTCTACTATAACCCTTACTCTCGTATACTCATATTCTTTCTAATGAACACTTCGAGAAATAATGTGTACATCTCATATGTATATAACTATAGTATGAACTACCACATAAGTTACTCCCTATCAAATCTGCAAGGACAAATCTTAATTTCAATTCTTTATCTTAATTAACTTATCCTTTTTCTCAGTCACCACCACCTAAGGGAAATGGGGGATTAATATTTCTACGTATGATAGACTCAATAAGAGCAGTTCTGTAATTTGGACAGACTTTCCAACTCTATCATGACCATCATGATGTCTTAATTGTATACTTTTTTTGCTCTACGTAACCCCCCTAGAAACGTGTGTAAAGTTCAATTATCTATTCATTTATTTATTTATTTTCTACCATAATTAATCACCAATAGTCACATGCAGTCCATCTGTCCTTATCTAGATACATCTACGATCCACTTGTCCTCTTCTGAAAATATATATTATTTATTATTCATTATTTATATCTAAAATCATCGCCCATTCTTCATCATCTAAGTCCCATATCATTTATTGTTAATCGTCTAACTGTATCGTTTAACTTATATCATCCAACTCACACTATCTACTTTTCAAATGGTGGGTGATTTATCGTCCGACTTCTATCGTCTATCTTTTATTCTGTTTTGATTCATTCCGTCTAATTTTAAATCATCTAAGTCTTCTTCTGAACTTCGTCTATATTTTTAGAGCATTATCTAATTTCTTAATTTAAACTTAATATCTTCATACTCAGACATCATAAATATTTCAAAATATGTTTTCTAAATACTAAAAAATTCTGAGGTGTTACAAGTTACCTTCAGTGAGGTACTTGGTGATCAGGTCCATCTAAGAAGGCTTCTCTTCCGCTTGCATGACTTGAAGGGTCTCTCCCTCTTTGTCGATGCTAGGCTACCTGAGTTCCTCTACGAGGATGGTGCCCTGGCTTGATGGAGGATGCGAGGTGAGCAAGTGCGTTGGCCTTAGTATTATACGCTCGAGGCACCTGAGTCATTGAGAAGCTGTTGAAGCTTGGAATCAGTCCTCAGACTTTGTTGAGATATTGTTGCAAGAGCGGCTTTCATACTTCATATTCGTCGAGAATGTGGTTGATGACGAGCTGCTAGTCGTTGAAGGTTCGAAAGTTCTTTGCTCCTAGATATAGGGCCATTCGTACTCTACAGATCAAGGCTTCATACTCCGCAATGTTGTTGAAGGCCACAAAGTTGAACTGGAGGGCATACTTAAGGTTGAAACGCTCAGGAGTGACTAACAATAGGCCAGCTCTGTTGTCGATTTTACATGAGGATCCATCTACGTGGAGGGTCCACTTTGGGTCTTCATTGACTTGTGGAGGTTGGCTTTCCTAACTCTCAAGGGTATTACCATAACACTCGGCTATAAATTCGGCAGTGCTTGGGCTTTGATGGCCGTCCGAGGTTTAAAAGATACATCAAACTCCCCTAATTCTATGGCCCATTTGACAAGTCGTTTGGATGTGTTGGGCTTGGCCAAGATTTGTTTTAGGGGTCGGCCAGTGGGGACAACAATGGGGTGTTCCTAGAAGTATGGTCGGAACCTTTGAGCCGAGACTATGAGAACGGAGGTTAGCTTCTCAATACTCGGTATCAGAGGTTAGGGCCTTGCAACACTTTGCTTACATAGTAAATCGAGAGCTGGGTCCTATTGTCCTCTCTTATTAAGACCGACCTTATAGAATGCACGGTTACAGAAAGATACAAGAAAAGGATTTCACCCGGAGCAGGACTGGAGAGTACATGAATTGACTCGAGGTAGGCCTTGAGCTCCTAGAAGGATTTTTGGCATTCCTTGTTCCACTCGAACAGTCCCTTCGTGCATAGGATAGGGAAGAAAGGGAGGCTTCGCTCAGCTAACTGATTGAGGAATCGACCTAGGGTGGCGATTTGGCCATTGAGGCACTGGACGGCTGACACCCTTGATTGAGTCTAGTGGCTCCATGTTGAGGATGGCCTGAATCGTTTAGAGGTTGGACTTCATTCCTCTCTTGTTGATGAGGAAGCTGAGGAACTTGCCTGCTCCAATGCCAAAGACGTATTTTTCTGGGTTGATCCTCATTTGGCATCGTTAGAGGGTTGCGAAGGTCTCTACTAGGTCAGAGAGATAATCGGACGCTTGGGTGCTTTTGACGAGCATGTCGTCAATGTAGACCTCTATATTCCATCCGATCGCTCCTGCGGACATGTAGTTGACGAGCCTCTAGTAGGTCGCGCTGCATTCTTCATACCAAAGGACATGCATGTGTAGTAGTAGGTACCTAGTGTAGATTCTAAGAAATCCACTTAGAACAATTAAAAGGGAAAAAGAAAAAAATGAATAGAAGAAGAATGGGAAAAGAGGGAGAAAAGGGGAGCATGCGAGGATGCTAAGGGGAATGTGATCGCCAGAGACGCGAGGGCCTCAAAGGATATAACAAATAATCAATGGAGGGATCGCGATATAAATACCTTAAATGTGGGGGAGATTGTGAGTGCACCTTCTCTTTCTATCGGCCGGCCGATGAAGAGAGTTTTCCTTGATTGATTACCCTTGCAAAATTAACAAACACCAATAAACAAACATGGATTAGAAACCAAGATGTGTAGAATCAAATCCAAATGTAAATATGGACATAGAAAGCATGGATATGAACACACCTTATTGGTGTTTGGCCTTTAAACCCCTATGCAAAAGGGTATGGGAGATATGATGAATGATATGCAAATAGGGAGGTGTGCAAGTGTTGCACTAAGAAGATCTCAACATGGAGATAAAAAGAAATTAAAGGAAGAGATGGAATAATGATGCATGCAATTAACTAAAGAAAAATAAGAGATAGGAGGGGGAAAGCTTAGTGGTTTCTCCAATTGGCTTCAAGATCTTCAATAGAGGAAGAAGAGGATGTAGAATTCCATGGATGTAGAGGCTCCAAATCTTCAATAGAGGAAGAAGAACTCCATGGATGAAGCTTTTAGGTGCATGGGAGTCTTCCTCCTTGAGCCTTTTGTCCGGCAGCACCTCCCCTTGAATTGATCTTTATCTCTTAACACAAGGGAGAGAGGAGTCCTATTTATAGGGTTGAAATTCGAAATTAATTCCAAGGGAAATTAGGAAAACATGTTTTAGTGGGATTTGGAATGAGATAAACATTAGGCAAGTGTCCCTTCAACCTTGGAAAGTCATAGGAACCATTTCCTAAGTGGAAAAAGAGATTAAATGAGGAAAGGAAGTGAAATTCAGAATTAAATCAAGAGAAAATAAGAAAACATGTTTTAGTTGGAATTTGGAAGAGATAAACATTAGGCAAGTGTCCCTTCAACCTTGGAAAGTCATAGGAACCCTTTCCCAAGTGGGAAAAGAGATTAAATGAGGAAAGGAAGTGAAATTCGGAATTAAATCCAAGAGAAAATAAGAAAACATGTTTTAGTTGGATTTGGAAGAGATAAACCTTAGGCAAGTGTCCCTTCAACCTTAGAAAGTCATAGGAACCCTTTCCCAAGTGGAAAAAGAGATTAAATGAGGAAAGGAAGTGAAATTCGGAATTAAATCAAGAGAAAATAAGAAAACATGTTTTAGTTGGAATTTGGAAGAGATAAGCCTTAGGCAAGTGTCCCTTCAACCTTAGAAAGTCATAGGAACCCTTTCCCAAGTGGAAAAAGAGATTAAATGAGGAAAGGAAGTGAAATTCGGAATTAAATCAAGAGAAAATAAGAAAACATGTTTTAGTTGGAATTTGGAAGAGATAAGCATTAGGCAAGTGTCCCTTCAACCTTGGAAAGTCATAGGAACCCTTTCCCAAGTGGAAAAGGAGGTTAAATGAGGAAAGAAGGGAAATTCGGAATTAATTCCATAAAAAATTAGAAAACTTAGTTTTGGTAGGATGGAAAGGGGGATCCTTCCTCCAAGTGTCCTTTCAATATTAGGAAGCCATAGGAACTCTTTCCCAAGTGAAAAAGGAGTGTAAGTGAGGAAAGGAAGGGGTGCTTCTGGAGTTCGGAATTGAACAAGAATTGACGACCGAACAGACGGTCGCTAATTAAAGAAATGACGCCCCCTGACGGGGCGTTACTTAAATGACGCCCGGGTCCCTTCCCTCATTTGATTTAAGGCCCGAAAAAATGGAGAAATGGCTCAGAAAAATCTGGAGAAAAATGGAAAAACATGTGAAAAGCTTGGGGAAGTTGGATATTCAATAAAAAGGAGGAAAACCACTCAAATAAGTCGATTTGAGGGTCAAATGGGGCATCACAGTGCGATAGGAGATATGCTCAAAATGATGTCAATTTTAGTGTGTCTACAGCTGCCCCGCCTTGGCATCTACTTTGCAAGGGAGTGACACGGAATGAAATAGAATAGAATGAAGTGAAGCAACATGGAATGGAATGGAATGGAATGGAATGAAGTGAGAGCGAACTGAAAAGTAGATGCCAAGGTGTGATGAGACACGCAATCAACATCACTTGATGAGAATGAAATCAAAAGCTCGAGATGAAGTAAATCTCAGGAAATCCAACGAAATCAACAATGTTTGGATAAAAGGGGAGATGTGCACGCGGTGCACGAAGGAGATAAAATAAAATGATCAACTTCCAGCGCGGTGGAAGTACCCCAGGTCACAAACCTGTAGATTTCACCATTGGGGAGCGGTTACCAGCCAATGTGGACGTGCTGCAACCAAGGTGGATCAAGGGGAATGATTGAAAACATAAGATGATAAAAATCCAAACAAGGAGTTCTCGAGAAAAGACCCAAAATAGCGATAAAACGAACTGAGGATCCAATTCGGCAATGAAAATCTCATATCGAGAAAGATTAAGATCAATTCAACTCTCAATATCAGCTTATCAGAATGATTTTCCAACGTTAATTCAAAGTCCTACATGAATGCATGCTGGGCTAAAGGGAAAATAACAAATGAAAATATAATATAATCAAGGATAATATTGTTAAACTGCCCAGACTGGGTCAAGAAACCAATTCTGCGAGTTGATACTAAGCCGAAGCCTGTTTATCCACGCACCAACTCGTAAAAAGGGAACCATCGTCCCCAGTCTTGGACGGCTCAACGGCCTATCCGTGTGACTAAGACTTCTCTGGAATCATCATTGTTTTTGATGAAGGGGAACTCAAATCCCAGATTTACCAAAGCCACAAGGTCCTTGATATAATCTAATAACATATGTAACATATAGTAGAATGCATACAGGGAGATGGTGATATCAATAAGTATGGGAACTGAGAAATGAGCTGCAAGCACCGTGGGACTTTGATGATGATGCCCAGTCGGCGGGACCAAGAGCTTCTTATCCTGCGCTCAAAAATTCATTAGCCAAGATATAAAAGATAACAAACAATGAAGAAGGCATTTAAGCATAGCAATCATCAAAGCATCAATTATAGCATGTATATGGCATGAATAGCATAAGTCAAATTATAGCATTGTTTGTTATTTTATCATGAGGAGATAATCTGGCTAATCAAGATTTGGAGATGAATGATCAAGATCTGATATAATGCCCATCGGTGGAGTGATCAGATGAAATTAGCAGGAGTTGATTAAAAAAGATTTGGAGATGAATAATCATGAGATATGATAATCAGAATGATATAGGGAGATGATAATCAAAAAAAATGCCCCTGGTGACATGTCATGAAAATATCGAGAAAGAATCAATAGATTGATAGCAATAAGTAGAGAGAGGACCCATCCCGTGTTTTTGGTCTCTGCAAAGCTGTTCCTGCAAAACACCATCAGAAAATACAATGCAAATTTTTGGATTTTGGAAATATGTAAATTTTTATGAGTTTTGAAAAATATATGAATTTTTATGTGGATTTTGAAAATATTTTGATTTTTTATGAATTTTTGAAAATATTCAATTTTTGTTGGATTTTGATCAGGAAATATTCAATTTTTGTTTGATTTTGGCTTAGACATTGTTAATGCAGCATCAAAGGGTGTTTTGAACCACTGGCTAGGGGTCCTTGTTCCTTCCCTTTTCGCTAAAAACTGCCCAAAGCTGGACGTGCATTGAAAGTGGCATCCTATAACCGACCGTCTTTGATCAACGGTGCCCCTACCAAGGCCATACCCTAGAAACATTCGGTCTTGGAGGGAGAAGAGAAGAATAATTAAGGATAAACTTTGTGCAGGATGGGAGATATCGGGACTTGAATTCCTTCCAAGGTGTTCCCTTCAAAGAGGTAGTCTGTTGTGCCGGGGCTTTGTGCCTTTAATTTTTAGACCCTTGACATGCATACGACCAGGGTTTTTCCTGCGGGGACTTTGCCACTCTTGACATGCCATAATTCATACTTTTACTTTTATCGAAATTTTGACTTGATTTTCATAATAGCCCTTTTGGCGAAATATATATCATGAAAACTCATTTAATTTGGGTCAAGACTGCCCCTATTTGAGACTCCTCTCGTATTGGGGATTATCAAGGTTGGTCATCTCATCCGTCAACCTCTTGCCCCTGCATGCGGCCGAGTAAAGAAGAGAAAAGACTTTCAGATATACTCATGGCATGGTCAAGGTAGCAACGGTGTTTAACCAAAGGAGCCGGCTAAGGACGCCGTGAAGTATGTGGAATGCCCAGCTAAGGGTTACTCTTAACAAGCGGGGAAAGAATGTTGAATTCCCAGCACGGGTTTTTATTAACCAGAGGTGCTGCAAAAAAAAAAAAAAGCCTAAAGGACTCTTTTGAGAATGATTTCAATTAAACAAAAGCTTAAGATAAAGGTTTAAAACACCACTCTTAATCTCGTTAAGAAGCACTTGATTTTGAAAATCATGCGTGAAGTAATGAGAAAATGATATCATTAAAATGCGTACTTACGCCAATATGTTACCTTGCAACCTTTGTAGAAGCAGCTGTCAGAGGCGAGGTTGATCATCGTGGGATTTGTCCTCTTTGACAGTCAAAAGGATTGGAAGCAAAGGATTTTGGGAGTGGCTTAACAAGAATGAGTGGTGCTCAAACCAGACTCAGACGAATAAGGAGAAAAGGAAAAGAGGCGAGGGCTAGAACTCCCTCACTAAGGCGCGGAGACCCTGATCACATGGAACAGTCTACAGAAGAAGCGAAAAATCAAGAAGAGGGGTGAGGACTAAAGCCTCGGAAGCAATGGGAGAAAGGGCAGATGCCCAAGGCAGTGGATGTGGAAGAAGTTGGGTCAGACCCAGAATTAGGAGGAATCAGAAGAAGAAATTGGTAGATGGAAAGAGGTGGATCCGGAGGGTCCGGAGGCAGAGGAGGAGAATCATGATAGGAGGAATCCGGAGGCTCCGGAGGAATATTGAAAGAAGGGATGCGATGCCCAGGGGAGAAATAGGGAAAAAGATGATGGAAAAGGAAGAAGAAAATGAAGGATGTGATGTCCCGGAGGAGTAGAAAGATGAATCGGAAGAAAGATGGAGGGTCCGGAGGTTCCGGGGGAATGAAATCAGGAGGGTCACGATGCCCTGGAAGATGATAGAGAGAATAAGACAGAGAATTCGGAGGTTCCGGAGGAAGCAAATGGAAAGGGGCACGATGCCCGGGGAAAAGATGGAGACAATCAGGTGGAGAATCCGGAGGTTCCGGAGGAAGAATATAGAAAGGGGCGCGATACCCAAGAGAGAGGAATGAAGGAGGATCAGGAGGAAAATCCGGAGGTTCCGAAGGTAGCAAATGAGAAGGGGCGCGATGCCCAAGGGGAAAATCTGGAGGTTCCGGAGGAGGAAGGTGGAAAGAGGCGCGATGCCCGAGAGAAAGGTCCGGAGGTTCCGGAGGAGGAGAATGGAAAGGGGCGCGATGCCCGAGGGGAAAGTCCGGAGGTTCCGGAGGAAGAAGATGAAAAGGGGCGCGATGCCCAAAGAGGAGGGATAAAATTCCTGGAGGTTCCAGGGAGATAGCAGGAAAAGGGACGCGATGCCCCATGGATAGTGGATAAAAAGATGAAGATGAATAAGATGGGAAGTGCGGAATATCCGGAGGTGCCGGAAAGCGGGGAAGATACGGGTTTGGAAACCCGGGAAGCAGGAGGTGCAAATGCATGCAATGGGATGGATGCGATGAATGCAATGAATATGGAGAATATGAAGGGCGAGAGGACGAGATCCTCCTCCTAACCCTGGGAATGGCCCATGGAAAAGATGTGATAGACAAGAAGGTGGATGAAATAGCGGAAGGCCTTTCGGCACCAAGATAACTGCCCCTCCACGGCAGTGAAAGAATACAGCCAAATGGCCTAATGGATGAAATACAAGCCCATGATGAAGCTTCAATAGTAAACGACAACTCCCTTGGAGGGTGAAAAGTAATGGTGTGAGGGAGTTGGAAAGTAGGGCTCAGAAGCATCATGTTGCCCAGGGGTTCAAGATTTGGAAGTTGGAACAGAGGGTGCCCTGCCCGGCCCTTACACAGCATCAGTGCTTGGCATGACGGTGACTTGGCCTTTTCAATCATGCCTGGCACAATAACCCGGATTGGCATCCGGCAAATGAACTCTTGCATTTTGAATAGCGCAGCCATGGCCAAATTCTTCTTTCGCAGCTCTTGATCATCCTCGGCACAAGTGTTTGTAGAAGCACTCCCCTTTCGAGTAGTAGAGGGAGGTGAAGCGGAGGCGGAAGGCTCCATGAATGGTGGGGGCGTAATGAAAGGCGTTGGAGAAAGGATAAGTGGAGGCGGAGGTATAAACACGTCGAGTTTCTCCCTTTGCTCGGAAGCAGTTGGGATTGGCTCGAGTGCAAAAAAGGGTGAATCCTGCTCAGGATTAGCCACGGGTAAAGGTGAAGGGTTATGTGGTGGAATAGGTGTTATAGGCATAGTGGAGGGTTTTGAGGTTAAAGGGGTAATGGAGGGTTGAAGTGGTGGGATGTTAATTGGGGAAGGTTTAATGGTGGGTTCAATGGAGGCCGATGGTGTGAAGGTTAATAGTTTAATGGGTGGAGGTGTCATTGGTGGAGGTTTGATGGAAGGTTCAGGGGAGGGTGATGATATGAAGGTTGATGTAACTGGGGGAGGTATAACTGGTGGAGGTTTGGTGCGGGGAAAACTCCGGACGGGGCGAGCGGTGTTAGGAGTGGGAGGAGACTCAAGATGCGCCGGTGTGGGTGATTGGAGTATCGACCCATCATCGTAACACCAAGAGGTCTCGGAAACGGGGGTTGGATCAGGGATGGTAGCTTCGTCCTGAGCAGGGGGTTCATCAAATGATAGTGGAGGAAGCGGGAAGTTAAGGAAACTCGGAAGGAGTGCCTGCATAGCTTCAGCATCATACATTGCTTCAGATTCTTCAATTGCCGGCTCTTGATTGCTTGAAGTGCCAAAGTCATAATCATCTCTCCTATCTTTCCATTCACTCTCCATCTTGGTAATGTCATCCAGGAAAGCGTGAAGAGAATTAACTGGAGTAGGAGGAGCGGGCCGCGGGCTCGTAACCCTCTTTAATTGTTCCTCCATAAGAGTGATTTTGTCAAGGAGAGTTTGCTGGAGGGGTGTGACCTGTGCAACCGAAGGTTGATAGGGCCTTGAAGGAGGAGGGGCCGTATAAAAAGGCCGTGGAGAAGAATTGACGGGATAACCCGTAGAAGAACCCGGATGGGCCAGATTGCGAGGAATAAAAGGGCCTCGGGGCCGTGTTGGAGGAGGAATAGAAAGAGGCGGGTGTCGGACCACCCGAGGAGGAGTGTGAATAGGAGGAGATGGGTAATGGGCTACCCGATTAGAGGAAGGAGGTGGTGGGTGATGGGCCACCCGTATAGGAATAGAAGAAGGAGGAGATGCAGGAGATGCGCCCTCAACGGCTGCCTTAAGGGCTTGGATCTGTTGAGGGGTGAGATGATCTAATGCATGCAAGATTTGGAAGACCTTCTCATCATTGGGAGGAGACGGTCCCGTTGGAATAGTGGCTCGTGATTGAATTGGAGGGGAATCGTAAGAATGGTCATTGCCCATGGGTCGGGCATGACCATAAGAATGAGGACGGGATCCCCTAAAAGAATGGTGAGAATTATGAACATGTTGGAATTGAGGATTATAAGAAGTGCTAGGTTGTGCATCCTCATGAATTGAATTAAACATGTTATTTCTATCATGGTAAGTCATTATATAAACTAAGTTCACAACAATATGCAAATAAACACACAAGTTAGAATGGTTACCGTGATTTTGATGTGTTTAAACCTTGGTGAATTAATGAATTTTATGCAAATGGATATGATTCACACAAGGGGGAACCTAGTTTCAATATGATTCAACTCCAATGCCAACTAGGAACACCTTCTCACCGTAGGCCAACTAATCCGGGACTCCAAAAGGGTACAACCTGCCCGGCGTCCGTGAGGGAATCCACGGGTGCGGGGACTTACGGAGGCTTGGAAAAGGGATTTCCGGTCCAAAGAGACGGAATGCTCAATGGAGGGTCGTCCCGATTCCAAGGGGGTGTGTGGATCCTAATGAGGAGAGAGGAGGTCTCCCAAGCCAAATGCCCTAAATGCAAGTCCTAATGCAAAAGACAAAGAAAAGAAAGTATGAACCATGATATGAGCCAAACCAAAGAAAGATAAGGTAAAACACTCACATGGCCATACAAATCATAGCAATCAAACATAATATGAAGCATGGCATCCAAAAATTTTTTTTTTTTAAAAAGATGGAGAGATAAGAAAGTGGAATTTTTCAAAAACCAACAAGTTAGCAATCACATAAGGGGAGGGGGATGTGCACGCGATGCACAAGTGATAAAACAAAAAGGAAAGTGCTATGTGGAGCACAAAGGGAGTTGCACCGAGGGTGCAAAAGGGGAAGGGTAATCAAAGAAAAATAATGGTTGTCCCACCGTGATCGCCAATTTGTAGATTCTAAGAAATCCACTTAGAACAATTAAAAGGGAAAAAGAAAAAAATGAATAGAAGAAGAATGGGAAAAGAGGGAGAAAAGGGGAGCATGCGAGGATGCTAAGGGGAATGTGATCGCCGGAGACGCGAGGGCCTCAAAGGATATAACAAATAATCAATGGAGGGATCGCGATATAAATACCTTAAATGTGGGGGAGATTGTGAGTGCACATTCTCTTTCTATCGGCCGGCCGATGAAGAGAGTTTTCCTTGATTGATTACCCTTGCAAAATTAACAAACACCAATAAACAAACATGGATTAGAAACCAAGATGTGTAGAATCAAATCCAAATGTAAATATGGACATAGAAAGCATGGATATGAACACACCTTATTGGTGTTTGGCCTTTAAACCCCTATGCAAAAGGGTATGGGAGATATGATGAATGATATGCAAATAGGGAGGTGTGCAAGTGTTGCACTAAGAAGATCTCAACATGGAGATAAAAAGAAATTAAAGGAAGAGATGGAATAATGATGCATGCAATTAACTAAAGAAAAATAAGAGATAGGAGGGGGAAAGCTTAGTGGTTTCTCCAATTGACTTCAAGATCTTCAATAGAGGAAGAAGAGGATGTAGAATTCCATGGATGTAGAGGCTCCAAATCTTCAATAGAGGAAGAAGAACTCCATGGATGAAGCTTTTAGGTGCATGGGAGTCTTCCTCCTTGAGCCTTTTGTCCGGCAGCACCTCCCCTTGAATTGATCTTTATCTCTTAACACAAGGGAGAGAGGAGTCCTATTTATAGGGTTGAAATTCGAAATTAATTCCAAGGGAAATTAGGAAAACATGTTTTAGTGGGATTTGGAATGAGATAAACATTAGGCAAGTGTCCCTTCAACCTTGGAAAGTCATAGGAACCATTTCCTAAGTGGAAAAAGAGATTAAATGAGGAAAGGAAGTGAAATTCGGAATTAAATCAAGAGAAAATAAGAAAACATGTTTTAGTTGGAATTTGGAAGAGATAAACATTAGGCAAGTGTCCCTTCAACCTTGGAAAGTCATAGGAACCCTTTTCCAAGTGGGAAAAGAGATTAAATGAGGAAAGGAAGTGAAATTCGGAATTAAATCCAAGAGAAAATAAGAAAACATGTTTTAGTTGGATTTGGAAGAGATAAACCTTAGGCAAGTGTCCCTTCAACCTTAGAAAGTCATAGGAACCCTTTCCCAAGTGGAAAAAGAGATTAAATGAGGAAAGGAAGTGAAATTCGGAATTAAATCAAGAGAAAATAAGAAAACATGTTTTAGTTGGAATTTGGAAGAGATAAGCCTTAGGCAAGTGTCCCTTCAACCTTAGAAAGTCATAGGAACCCTTTCCCAAGTGGAAAAAGAGATTAAATGAGGAAAGGAAGTGAAATTCGGAATTAAATCAAGAGAAAATAAGAAAACATGTTTTAGTTGGAATTTGGAAGAGATAAGCATTAGGCAAGTGTCCCTTCAACCTTGGAAAGTCATAGGAACCCTTTCCCAAGTGGAAAAGGAGGTTAAATGAGGAAAGAAGGGAAATTCGGAATTAATTCCATAAAAAATTAGAAAACTTAGTTTTGGTAGGATGGAAAGGGGGATCCTTCCTCCAAGTGTCCTTTCAATATTAGGAAGCCATAGGAACTCTTTCCCAAGTGAAAAAGGAGTGTAAGTGAGGAAAGGAAGGGGTGCTTCTGGAGTTCGGAATTGAACAAGAATTGACGACCGAACAGACGGTCGCTAATTAAAGAAATGACGCCCCCTGACGGGGCGTTACTTAAATGACGCCCGAGTCCCTTCCCTCATTTGATTTAAGGCCCGAAAAAATGGAGAAATGGCTCAGAAAAATCTGGAGAAAAATGGAAAAATATGTGAAAAGCTTGGGGAAGTTGGATATTCAATAAAAAGGAGGAAAACCACTCAAATAAGTCGATTTGAGGGTCAAATGGGGCATCACAGTGCGATAGGAGATATGCTCAAAATGATGTCAATTTTAGTGTGTCTACACCTAGGTCTGTGATGAATGTTGTCTTCTCATCGTCACTCGGATGCATTCAGATCTGGTGGTACTCAGAGTAGGCATCAAGAAAGTTCAGCATATTGTTCCCAGCAATGGAGTTGACGAGTTGTTCCACCCGAGACAGGGGGAGGCAATCCTTCGGGTAGGCCTTGCTGAGGTCGATGAAGTCCACGCATATCCTCAAGCACCCGTTGGGCTTCTTGATGAGGATGACATTGTCGAGCCACTCGGGATACTGGACTTCATGAAAAAGGCCCAAGCGTAGGCCTTTGGTCACCTGCACTTGCGTCGTGGCCCCCTGCTTTTCATACATCATTCGGCGCTTCTATCGAATAGGCTTGTAGCCGAGGTTGGCGTTGAGCTAGTGGGCGTAGATGCTATGGTCGATGCTAGAGATCTCTGAGTCCTCCCAAGCGAAGACATTTGGTTGGCGGTGAGGAAGTCGACTAGTTCAGAGCTCCTCTGATTTTCACTTGGAAATTTGGTTGTCCATCGAAGTTGATGATGCTAAGGACTTTTGCAGGTTTTGCCCGATTGTCTACTGAAGACTCTGCTTGTTCTGAAGTACCCTCAGGGTCAATTCGTGTAGGAGGTTGAATAGAGTTTACATAGCACCTCTGGGCTTTATCTTGTTCCCTAGGACTTTGCCTACGTCATAGCTGGTTAGGAATTTCTGCTTCTTGTGGTATGTTGAGGTCACTCCTTGGATGCAACTGAGTATTTCCCAGCCAATGATGGCATTCTATGTAGAGAGTAGCTGAATAATGATAAAGTCGGCCATGAGGTTGACCTGCTGAGGGAAGGTGCCTAGCATGGTACTGAGCTTGACAGTTCCCTCGAAGGCTACATGTTGCCCATTGAACCCACACAATGGGGTGCATATGGGCTTTGGTTGTTCGGCTGGGACCCTAACCTGTGCAAAACAGTTATGATATATAATGTCGGGGACACTTCCATTATCAACTAAGATTCGTTTTACATCATAATTATTTATCACGGCTGAGATGATTAGAGGGTCTTCATGGGGAGTTTTGACTTCGTCCAAGTCTTCGTCGAAGAAGGTGATGACTCCCTGTGGCCTTGGTTGGTCCTATGGCCCGATGGTGAGGACCTCTCGAGCATCGGCTTTTCTCTTTCGGCTGTTGTCACCGCCCCCAACACTCCTACTAGCAATGGTCATGATGTCCCCTTTGAGCTTTTGGGGCTAGGGTTCCTCAACTTATGGCTCCGGATGGTGTGCTGGACGCTTCCTCTGGTCATCGGTGAGACTAGGGATGTCAAAAATACCCGCAAATCTAATTACCTGCATCACCCAGCCTGTGATGGGTTGGGTAATACCCGGATAAATGGACATGGATTCAAGTTCGGATATTTTTAAAAATACATGTCTCGCATTCGAATTAGGTATGTATTTAGTGCACTCAAACTCATAACCGATCCGCACTCGTTCTTAATAACTCACTGTGTATGTTGGGCCTATGATTTTGACATGAACTCAACACGTTGCCCGTCTTTTTAGGTCTGTGAGTTTGAATTTCTTGCTAAAATTGTAAAGATGATTTTATAAAACATAAAAATTACTTTGGGAAGGAAAGAATCGACCGGACTTTCCTTTTCTCACTTTTCACGAATCTCACCTTTCGTTGGATGTGGATGTAGACTCATTTTTTCGACGGATATGGATATCCACGGTATATCCATATCCGTGACGGATATACCCGTATCCATAATCGTGAAAATAATAGGATACTATTCAGATATGATATTTGTAAAATTTTCATGAATAGGTATAATATTGATCTACCCGAGCTGAATCCGATCCATTTACATCCCTAGGCGAGACCCAGCTCGAAGTTTCCATGTCGGATCAGCCGTTGGATCTCTCGACAGAGGTGGCACACTTGTGGTGGTGTGACCGTGGTCTCGGTGGAACTCACAAGACTTAATCTTGTCTCAACGGTTTTTGTTGTCGGACATCCGAGTAGGTGGCTTGACGTAAGGCTTGTCCGAAATCTCCATTAGGATATGGCTGGGGGGAGCGGCAAGGCAAGTGAAGTCCTCTCGCTAGTGCCGCCGATCGTCCTTTCGATTGTTCAGTGGAGGGCACTTGTCATCGCGTCCCTCGGTAGGCCCCTGTCATCCCTCTTGAACTAGGTCATCTTTTGCCTGGTAGGAGAGGATGTCCTTGTTACTGTACCTTTGTGCTTTGGCCATCAGGTTGGGGAAGATGGTGGGAGACCTCTTGGCCAGAGAGCCTCAGATGCTGATGTCGATGGTTCCACCGAGCATTGCCATGGCAACCGTCGAGACGTCTAGCTACTGGATCAGGAGGGCCTTGGCGTGGAGCCACTCCAGGTAAGACTTGAGGCTCTCCCCCTTCCTCTGCTTCAGGGCCATGAGGCAGGCGAAGGTCTTGATAGGCCGAGCATACCCGATGAAGTGGGAGAAGAAAACTCGACCAAGTTGTACGGAGGTGGCTATCAAACTTGGCGCAAGTGTCTTAAACCAGGTGGTTGCCTCCCTTTCTAGGGTGAGGGGGGAGGTTCAGCACTTGATGGGGTTTGAGAGTCCCGATAAGATTAGGAGGGTGTCAAATGTTCCCCAGTGCTCAATGGGGTCGGATGTGCCATTGTATGGCTTCACTGGTAGGAGTTCCAACTTCCCGAGATGTATGGCCACCAGAACCTCTTGGGGTAAAGGGCAAGCCGCTGATCAGGTGGATGTGCTGGCTTGGTCGGCTACTCTCGCGGCCATCTCTTTCATCTCCCGCTTCATATCTTTGATTTGGCGCTCCATGACGAGGAGAGCCTTGAAGTGAAACAGAGACTCAGAGGGCACGTAGGAGATGCCCCTTTTTGTCGGCCAAGGAGAAGAGGTGTCTTGGGTTGACTCCGTAGCGGCGGCACAGGTCTCTTGGGGCAGCAACGACAGCTGGGATGTTGTGGCTCGGTGGCATTGGCAATTGGCCTTCACCCGAAGCAGTTGTTGAGGTGTTGGGTTGAGCCGCAGGTGGGGTGTTGAGGGTGAGCCGGTCTACTAGGATGCCGATCATATCTTTGAGTGGTGCGAGCCCTAGGATGACCTCCTTCAGGCTATTTAGTTGCCTTGCCCGGGTGTTGAATAGCTCTTTTGATACTCCTCCGCCGAGAGCTTGCTAGGTTGAAGTGCACTTCAGCATCAACGCCAGGTCACTCCAGGGTTCTCTGAGAGGGTGCCATGGCTTCTAATCGGTTCTCACATACGGTGCCGGAGTGTTTTATAACACTTGAATTTATGAGATGGGGCCGAGTTAAGGAGCTTGCATAGTAGCGAGCAGAGTTCCTTGGTTGATGAGACATCGAGGTCGAGCATGGTCGGAGCGCAGAGTGTCAGGTGCCGAATCCCTTTAGGTGGATGGAGGCGGCCATATAGAGAGAAGCTCTAAGGAGGGAGCTGAGCGTTGGGAGCCGAGCTTGCACAGAAAGCGAAGTCCTTGACTGGGGGTGACATATCCCTGGAGAACTATCCGATACTTAAGTCAACATAGGGTGGAAGGATCGGCAGTGAGAGGTCGGGAGGAGTTACAGTAGGTAGGACGACAGAGAGAAGAGAGGGGAGTAAATGATGATTTAGTCTTCGCATACATGGACGAGGTCGTTGCGACCTACCTTTATAGTCTTCGAGTTGACGAGCAGTAAATGTTGACCTCACCATTAGTACGAGCGTGCCTGCGGGGGTTAGGCTGTGCCACACACCCCCTAGTGCATGGTACATCAGGACGTGCGAGGGAAAGTGTCCGCAGAGCGTCGGGCGGCGGACACCAGGTGACGTGCCGGGTTGGTGGCGGAGCAACATGCGACTTGTGTCGGGCCGCGTGTAGAGGCGGTGACAGAGCGGGATGTCGGGCCACCTATCACTCGGTCGTATGCGCGTGGCCTGCTAACGTCTGTTGCCGTTAATGTGGTTGAAATTCAAAAATAGGTGGGAGGCGTCCAAAGCGTGGGGAGGGGCCACATATCAGGGTTTGGTTGGTCACACGGAGAGCCCACGTCAACCGCAATGGCGGCAACCTCCAAGGCTCCTGGAATCAGATGATCAAGGAAAGCCTAATATGAGATCAACCTTTACAACCAAAAAAAGCCTGAAATATGAAGTTGATAAATAAACAATGAAGTTGTTGAAGTCATCTGAGGGCAAGGAAAATTCGTGGCACTTCTAACAACTATAATTTGTCAGCAATAGTGAGATAGAGAGAGAGAGGGGCTGAGCCGTGTGTGTGTGTGAGAGAGAGAGAGAGAGAGAGAGAGAGAGAGAGAGAGAGAGAGGCCCAGTCCCTCTCTATTTTCGGATCCACACAGTAAACACATATATTTATCCATATAGACTCAGACAAAAATGTTGGCACCAGAGGTAAAAACTCCTTCCAGTAAGATGCAAATTTTCTAATAGATCTCTCCAGTGAGACTAGACAGATTTACTTCCCGCAGGTGGTGGTGGAACCACATTTTCTCCATCATCTTTTGATAGTCCCGGCTTAGTAGTACAGGATGAAACGGGGCATCATTTAGAGAGAAACCACGGTAAACCATCTGCCAAGTACGAGATGAAATAAACGAACACATCATCACCAAATAGTAAGGATTCTAATTAACAGGTAGAAGAGCATGCATATTCACGGCGAGATCTTTCGGACAGGTATAACCTTGAAGCAACAGAACCAAGTATGATGTCTGTTGATGATCATCACCTGAAACAATTTGCACACTAGAACAAATACTATTGCCTAATCATTTCTATGAAAGAAACACAGCTATCTTAGGGGTCGATCAAAACATATAATTGCACAAATATGTGATTTACTCTCAACATAGAAAGAGAAACAAAGATTTTCACCTGGGCCCATATCCAATTTGGTCGACCAGTGAGTCTGTCCCCACCAACTGATTTCCTCGGTGTTTTCTCCCGAGGGATGCGACGAGACAGAGTGAGGCGGGACGTAGTGCGACGCCAAGTATGGGGAAATCCCCTACTTGCCCTCCTCACACATTTGAGAGGGAAAAGGTGCGGGTATCTTCCCCTCCCTCTCATCACCACTCATTTCGAACGAGCCTTAGTTTCCTGACGACCTCCGCTGTGAACAAAGACTTTCTTCCTCTCCCTGCCTTCTGCTGTTGCGAACGATGCCTTCTTCCCCTCCCCGACATCCTCCGTTATGAGCGAGGCCTTGCTTCCGTCCCCGACTCCATCTATGTTCCTTAGTTTTTCTCCCAAATAAATATTTGAAATAGAAACGAGAGAGAAAAGATAAGTATCGATTATTGTTGTAAATTAAGTCGGGTAACTTAGCATAAATAAATAAAAATTCAGATACGTCTTTATGTAAATAAATAAAAATTCAGAAAGAAGAATAATTTAATGATCATTTAAAATATAATAAATAAATAATCAATTAAATGTTCGATTATATTACGAATCAATAGATTAAAAAGGAGACCTAACTTAATAAAAGTCAAGTAATTGAATGGATTACAAATAATAAGAATAATAAAATAAAAATTCAATGGAAGAAGATTAAATAAGAAGATAACTGAGTTTAATTAAAGTATATAAATATTTGATAAGGTTAAAGTTTGGCTTAAAATAAGTTGTCATGGATAGGGGTAAAGATAAAAGGAACCAATTAACTATGCTATTACCCTCTTGTAACATTCACATTCCTAATGTAAACTCAATTTGACATTTAGAATATTTTAATGTTATTATTTTAATGATATTTTATCCTCTTAAAAGGATCTAAAATAAAATATATAAATGGAATGAGAAGTAATGTTGTACTATGAAATTTCCCATTTAAATTAGCTAATTAATCGTGTTGTTTATCTAACATTATATTATTTTGATAATACATTTAATTTATAGAATCTCTTAAATAGAATTTTGTGATATATATGTAAATTGCAAGGAAAGATTATTAAGATGTAAAGTAATAATTATCGCATTCAAATTATAATTAGTTAATTAATAATATTTTGTTAAAAGATCTTATTAATTATCTGTGCTTTTAACTTAAGAGATCACTCAATTATATTTAAGAAGATAAATACAGATAAGACTCGTAAAATGAGAAAAGACGAGTTACCATCTCATTAATATAATTCTTTAAAGATTTTTAAGAAAATAAATAAATAAGAACTCGTAAGATAATAATAGTGGATTATGTGTTTGTTAATAATTAATTGAGTTTATTGTGCGGCATGACTCTTTGAAAGATAATTATAATAAGACTTTAGATGGACCGTATTTAATTGCTAATTATTATAATCAAAAGTGATAGAAAAATCCAAATAATATACATATATGGTTGGAAATAATAATGCTGATAATAAATGATGTATTTATATATGCTCGCAATAATGTTAAAAAATAAATTAGAATGATCTTTTACTTCATCTAAGTCTCTTAGTTTAATGGGTCATTAGAGTAATAGTTAATATGCTAATTAGATTAGACCCGTTAGGACTAACTTTTGGAAGACCTCACCTGGGTTGGTTAGAGTTTGATTGGAATTAATTTTGAGATTAAATTAGATAATCATTCAATTGATAATTATTATTTTAGTTGCCCTAATCCGAATTGACTAAAGTAGTTAAATTAATATGAAGTAATTAAATCTAGTTGACTTTAATTTGTTAATAGATAAAATTAGAATTGATAGAATCTTATTGGGGCTGGTGAAATTAGATAGTTAGATTGGGTTGTTAGAAAGGCACCAACATGGGTTAGTATTTCTAATTAGAGGCTACCCTAAACTAATTAAAATAAGAGGGTTATAGGGGTTGTGGCAGCGGCGGTAGCTCGTTAGATCTACGTAGGGTGATTTTGGTTTATCTCCCAAATTATTTTAGTGATATAATGACTCTAGAGCAGTGTTATCAGAATCGGATCGAACTGACTAGTCAGATCAGTTCGACCGCGAACCGGTTTAGGAACCGGTTCGATTAAGGTCGGTCCGGTCTAATATTAAAAAATCGGACGAATCGGACGAACCAGACGACTTGATTCGTCTTTTAAAATAGAAAAAATAAACATAAAAATATTTATATATTCAAAATAATATTTACGTGTGAATAAAATTATCTTATTATTATTGATTTGTTATTATTTATCATTTTATATTAGATATATTTAAAATTTTAAATTTTAAATGAGCATATATGTCAATTGTGAAGAGCGAAGACCAATAGAATATTACAAAATTTTAAGGTCAATTTATTTAACCATGTTATTGTTGTGTCTGTACTTGTATAGTTACGTAATCATGATTTGAGTAATAATTATATATGTATGTTGTTTTATTTTAATCATCATATCTTATTTCTTATTGTCTTGAGCTATAGAATCGGGTCGGACTATGTATCAATATTACGATGACGTCACGGTTCAAATCGGTTCAATTAAATGGTCTAATCGGTTCAAACCGAACTAACTCATTGACCGATTCAGACACCGATTAGATTCTGGTAACATTGCTCTAGAGCTAGATTTTCCATAAGTAGGTTTAGGTTGGCCTATAATCCCTCGCGTGTCTAAACCGAAAACCCAGAATTCTCATCGTGAGAAGAGGGCGGCTGCTACGTGGGAGAAAAGCTTTGTTCGTTGGTTGAGGAGAGAAAGGAGGCGGCTTGTTCTTTGACGTGGGAAGAAGAATAGCGGAGTTACATTTTAAAGGTTAGATCGTGGGAAGTTGGATTCGCAAGACTCTGGAGCAAGGTTTCCATATAAATAGGTTGGCCTTTAAGCCCATGCGTCCTAACCTAAACCCAAAACCTGGAATTCCCATCGTGAGAAGAGGGCAGCTGCCACTTGGGAGAAAAGCCATGTTTGTGGGTTGAAGGGAGAAAGGCGGCTTGTTCTCGACGTGGGAAGAAGAATAAAGGAGTTCCACGAATGTTAGATCGTGGGAAGTTAGATTCGCAAGGCTTGGGATCGTGTGATTATGTCTTTGCTCTAAGATAGGTGATCTCGCACGGGTTCCGATATTAATTATTAATTTAAAACATGTTCTTGTTCCGGGTTATTTCCGCTCTCTGTTCTTAAATGCGTCACACTTAGAGGACGCGTTCAGAATTCGTCCACGTGATAAGTCGAGTTTTCTTATGGTCGTGGCCGTTTGCCGGACCGCACTCCTGATTTTACTGTAATGCATCCTGAACTCGTGACACAATTTAATTGAATCATATCTTGAACCCATGACACGATTTAACTGTGTTTGATTATTTCCTGTACCGTTTATTTGATTTCTCTAAATCATATCATATTCGAGTGACGCGATTCTCTTAAATCATGTCATGTCTCCATGATGTGAATTTTCTTTGCGCACCTTCCTCCGATGATGTAATTTTCTTGAATCGTGTCATGCATTAGTGACGTGATTTTCTTTTAATTTTTTATTAATTGATCCTCTTGATTAGTTTAATATTATTTATAGAATATCATATTCTCAAGTTAATTAGAGTTATTCTTTATCGAATTATTATAGATGATAATATAATTAATGTTTTGACCGATCTCAAATTTTTATAAAAATCATTTCTGGGTTTTCTTAACTATTATTTTGTATTTTTTAAGAGCTTGTCCTTTATCTTTCTAAAATTTGCCCTTATTTTAAAAGCTTGTCTTTGGATTTAAAAGCGTCCTTTTTGCACTCTTATTCTTGATATTTTTATCAAGCATGATTCTGGTATTTTTAAAACATGTAACAACTTTTTTAAAATATTATCGGTCAATTTCCTTGTAAACTATTCTCAGTTTTAAAACATAGCCTATTTTAATATTATATTTTTATTTTTTGAATCGTGACTTGGCATCCAGACACGTTTAAGTCACGTTGACTATCTCGACCACGTTCATGTTGAAACACACCCTACTGCTTCGACGTGTCATTCTTCTATCTTGTGAAACACGGCATCTTTACATGATGCGTTTTAATCGCGGTTCCTGTGAGTGACACGTTTCACTTCCAAATAGTACTAGTTTTATGAGAAAATCAATAATTTAAGTAAATCTATTAATTTAGATATTAACTAGTAACTTTAAAGGTTAATTTACATTATTAATCTTGCTTAAACCTTTTCATTTATCTATCAGTCACTACATTATCCTTATTTTCTACTTGTTCTACTTGTTAATTACTTGAACATGACTTCCTTGAGTCTACTTGGCCATTATTATATAGAATTGTTTGGATATTTATATGAGATCTTGGATCCACATGATACTCAATACTAGCAATTTAGCGGCCGATTAGGTCCTGGGCGAGTAAAACTCGAAAGTATTTATGCCTATGAGAGTGTGAATGATCGGTGTGACATTGCACCAATGACATGCAAGATTTGATCTAGATAATTCACCTCTATTACACCCGCTTATTTTCTCGAATTAATCAAGATTTAGGCAAAAAGAATTACCCTCCCAGAAACTAGGACATTTTGCCGTGTCAAACGACATAACACAACAAACATGGATCACCCCTGAGCAAATGGCATCGTGCCAACCAATTTCCCGATAGCCGGATTAGATCGAGGTTCAGGACAACCTACCACACCAAGTGGCACTCTGTAACGATTCAGGGACCACTCCCAGATACCTTGCATGCGGCATTACACTGTTGACACTTCGACAATTGGGCTAGCTTGGGGATCAGAACAACATGCCGTGTCTCATGGCTCTTCACCAAGAAGCGGGGACCACCCCCGACTACCAGGCAAGCGGCATCATCATGCTGACATATCAGTTGCTCGGCCAACCCGAGACTCGCAGCCACCCATCGAAAAATGTGGCACATGAAAAAGGCGGGGAACAACTCTCGACATGTTTTCCACCAGCTGCTTGACACCTGCAACTCCAATAGCAAGTCACATTTGGACATCAGAGTCACTAATAGGTGCCAGCTAGGTCACGGTCATCCAACATGGCGCAACCATCCTAAACGTGGTCACCCTAGAGGCCGCATTTAGAATGCGGCCTCTGGGTCGACCGTGTTCAAGAGGAAGCCCAAACAGACACCAGGCTCGCCTGTCTCAGGCCCAGATTCAAGGGGTCACTCTTCTCTCTCTTCATCTAGCCCACCTACACCCTTAGGCGGGATTCACACCTCAGCACTCCCCCGCCTAAACCCAACTCAACTTGGCCCGCCTAAACTCGGACCCACATCCAAATAAAAATAAAAAATAAATAAAAAAGAGAGAGAAGAGAGAGAAAACCCAACCTCCACCTGTAAACCCTTGTGGGGCCCACTAAACTAGCCCCCCAAAACCCCATGCCCCCCACTCTCTCTCTTGAAGCTGCCCCCGTAAACCCCCTTTACGGGGGAAGCCACCATCCCACCTAAACCCATGGGGCCCACTTGTAAGCCACCATGCCACCTAAACCCATGGGGCCCACTCAAACCTACCCCCCTAAACCCATGCGCTACTCTCTCTCTCTCTTGAAACTCCCTCCTAAACCCCCCTTTATGGGGGTAAGCCACCATCCCACCTAAACCCATGGGGCCACTCAAATCTACCCCCCCTAAACCCATGCGCCTCACTCTCTCTCTTGAAGCTCCCCCCGTAAACCCCCCTTCACGGGGGCAAGCCACCATCCCACCTAAACCCATAGGGCCCACTCAAACCTAGCCCCCATAAACCTCCCTTCCCTGCCTAAACCACCCCCTTTAAGTGGGTGACCTTGCTCTCTTAGCCCCTTTTACGTGGGGTAGCGCTCGGCCCCCCTAAACCTCCCTTTCCCGCCTAAACCACCCCCTTTACGTGGGTAACCTTGCTCTCTTATCCCACTTTACGTGGGGTAGCGCCCAGCCCCCCCTAAACCTCCCTTCCCCGCCTAAACTCAGCTCTCTCAACCCCTTTACGTGGGACTCACCCCTCTAACCCCTAAAGCCTATAAAATCCCCTAGAAGGCTAAGGGTCAAGGCACCTACGAACTGAGTACTCAATTCAGCATCAGACCAAGGTGTGGAGCATAACCTGACATGGTTGTTCGTGTGTTATTCAGTTAAATACATGCCGAGGGTATGCCATATTAACATCCCTCACATGGCGTCTAGCCAATTCATACGAGCCTCCCCTGTTACGTATGGAGCGTCATCGTCAATGCCTTGGGACTGCTCGTCGACCGCTCTTTTCGAACCAACGACTGACTGTCCCACCCGCCGACCAGATGGCATGCATACTAACCAGCACTCCCCAGATGTGCTAGCAACTGTAGTTCGAGCTCGTGAGCGACTCAACGAAGGCTTAGCTCGTTAGTTTGTTGTTCGGCTAAACACATGCCGAGGGTATGACGCATGATCGTCCCTCATATGATATTTAGCCAATACACAAGTCTCCTTGTCAGACAAGGGTATGTTCATAAGCCTTGATGCAAGATAGAGCGTCAAGTCCCCGCCTTGATGAAAGCGCCCTGTCCGGGCGTTGGTGTAGGCACCGGAACTCACACCCTTGAGTTGCCGTGGATCGACGCGGTCCCGAAGATTGTCCAACACTACAGTGCACGAATTAGAAAAAATGAGTGATCGCCAGAGACTTATACCTGAGCCTCACAGGGATAGAATGATTGTAAATGCCTTTGAAGTGGGATTGTGGGTCCTGCCTATCCTCGATCTTGGCCGACCAAAAAAGAGCTTGAGTATGCGAGTCAAACGTGAAGTTTCTGCGAATCAACTAGTAAACACAAGAAATGAACCTATTAGACTTAGAAGGTGTAGTATATGCTCAAACCAAAGAGAAAAATATATAATTGGGGGTTGATTGTACCGAGAAAGGGGTTGAAGAGAGAGATGGCCGAGACTTTCGATCATCTACCTCCCCTATGTTTTGGGGTGAAAACCTCGATACACTCACCAAAAGGGGTATGCAGAGCTAAACTTGAGATCATGCATGATCCTATGCGCATCGGAGTGCATGCAAGTCTAGCTTAGAAACTAGTAAATCAAGATAAAATGAATAAATATGCAAACATGATAGGATAGATGCAAGCAAGATGGAATATGATAAATAGAAGTGTAGAAATACGAAAACCACACCCAGAAGCCGGGAAAGAAGTCAGAAAAATCAAGTAGAAGACATACTAAAAGGTGCTGCTTCCAAGCTTCTGAAATGTGAGTGCGGTCTGCATAGGGGCCGCATTATCTATGAACGCGGTCCATGTAGTGACTGCAACCTTAGAAGAACCTTAAAACAACAAAAATTAAGTGAAAAAACCAGTGGAACCATGACCTAAACAGAGCTATACACATACATAGAGATGGCAGGAGGGCAAGGGTGGCGTGATGGGCACTAAGCGTCCCACCATGATCGCCAGAAAAGAGATGTAAGCATAAATTTCACCTCACGAAAGAAAACAAGAATAAGCATTATAGAGGGAAGGGGAGCGATAAATAGACAAAAGATGATGATCGTGATCGTCACCAAGGAATGATAGCATAAAAGAATGTTACAGGAATTTAGAAATATGCTGCTGTGGACGCACTAAAAATTTGATCTAATTAATTTTAAATTAATTTTTTAATTAATTAGTCTGTTTGGTTTGATCATTTCATTTATCGGTCTATTTAGTGCATGGGTGTGCCAGTCACATGAGTGACAGTTTATTCGGGCTCCGAAGAAGTCACTAGTGCATACCGTCCGACTGATCAGACGATTGTGAGTGTCGTGTCGGGACCAAAACCCACTGTGCCATAAAGATCACGACGTTAATTACATTTCCTAGGAGGAGAGAAAACCCTTGATTAAACGCCATGAAAAAGGGCCCCACAACCTAAGGAATTATATTAATGAGATGAGATAAAGGAAATCGCGAATTGTATCAAAAGTCTTATATTAATGGTATGAGTATTCAAATCATGTCGGTTGCTCGTTGACAATTTTATGTTCGGACAAACATCCGTAATGGAAGCGTAACGAAGACGGAGATAAACCCGTGCACATGTCTGCCGAGTAAACGACAATTTTAATAAGAGTGTGTGATTAGATCCCAATGGAAAAGGGGCAGTTAAGTGAGCTATTGGCCAGGGGGGTAACATTGGGTCATGGCCACATCGGGGTGGTTCCCAAGACACAAACCCGATTTATCGGGGTGTCGTATGTGTTCTCATATCCAAGGCCTGGGGGAGAGGAGATCTCTGAAATGCTCGTCATGGCATACATGTTTTGCATTTTATCTTAAGAGTCTTAATTCCTTTGGGTGTAGATTTTTATCCCGCTTGCATACGTTGTTTACCTTGATTGTCTTGTTATTTCTGTAGTGTTTTGTTCCTTTCTTGCTTTATGTTGCTTTCCCTTTTTTTAAAAAAACTAGGGAAGAGTTCGGCCGTCGGTCGACCGAAATTCCCAGAGTGCAGGGACCAGCCAGGTGGGTCGATGCAGTCGCGCAGTGTGTCGACCCAGCCCGTGGCCGGTCGACCGAAAGCATTGCTTCGGTTGACTGAAGCCTGCAATAGCTCTGCCCTTTTCATCTTTGCATCCTCTTTTCTTGATTTCTTTCACTTAGAGGGGTGGTTGGAGCCAAACACATGTTTAATGCAAACGGGGAGTTTTATTTAGAGATGACATGCGATCACACATGGATCCAAGCATGCACGGGGTTAAATTGGGTTCGTGAATTAACGCCCGATAGTGTTTCACTCACGCATAGTGGCAGCTTTCAGCTGGGCGTGACCCGGCCCTCCACACGTCACCATTTCATATACCACAGGGTCGTAGCACACAAGCACACGTGAGATGCAATGTCATGATTATATGCATATGAAGAGATCTCTTTTATTCATGAAATGCGCATGAGGAGCTTAATTGGTTCCTTTCATTTGTGCAGATTATGTCCATAGTCACGCACGGTAGCCCGTCGTAACGGTGTTCATGTTCAGTTCTCTTCGTGTCTTTCACACTTCCCTGTCGTTTCAGTAAAAGCATTTCATTGTTGTTTGTTTCATTTGTTTGTTGCTTTCTTTTATCTTTTAACATAGCATTGCTCTGACAAAAATTCGACAGCATCTCCCCCGAACCCGGATGCTAGGGGGTAAAGCAGGTACACATCCACGGATAAGTCCGAGATGGCCCCTAAAAGTAGAGGTGCGCACGGAAGCGGCAACACCTTGAGAAAGCTGGGGGAACCCAAAAGCCACAGACACTGGTTAAATCATGGCATTGTTGGTTAAAGCACGGAGGGGAGATGAACTACACCGGATGGGGAAGGCAGACGGGGCCACCAGATCAAGGGCAGTGGCAAGGCCACTGGATCAAGAAGGTGACAAGGCCACCGGATCAAGAAGGTGGCAAGGCCACCGGATCAAGAAGGGAGGGTGGTGAAGCCACCGGATCAAGGATGGTGGCACAGCCACCGGATCATGGGCAGTGGCCAGGCCACCGGATCAAGTGCGGTGGGATAGCCACCAGATCAAGGGCGGTGGCCAGGCCACCGGATGACGGGGGTGGACAGAGCCACCGAATAAGGAGTGTTTGGGAGCCACCGGATAAGGGCTCACAAGAGCCACCGGATAACAGCTCCAAATGAGCCACCAGCTATGGGAGGTTTTGTGAGCCACCGGATGACAGGCTTAAATGAGCCACCGGTTAAAGGCATTGCCTACCTCACCGGTTAAAGCTCCATGGGGTGCCACTGGTTAAGGCACCGCAGGAGTATTGGCCCTAGGGAGCCAGTCTGAACACCATAGGGGGATGCACTGCTAGACTACCCTCATGGGTAACGGGGAGACTCGCAAGGTGAAAGGCATATTACGCATGGCTCAAGCAACTCTTAAACCTCATTTACAGTCCAGAAGGACATACATGATGGCATGCCTTTGCCACCCTACCCAAGGGGGGGGGGGCAGGAAACAAAAGAAAGAAAGCAAAGGGACAGACGCCCTAAGAAACAGAGACTGTAGAGACACCCCTCAAGAGGATGACCCCGGGGCCCTACCCATCATCTTGGGCAAGCTCCGTGCCGTCTCTCAAAGGGGGGAGCGATGGAAACCACGAAAGCAATACATCTGAACATAATTGTAGACGAAGAGCAAACATATCCTGGTGGAGAGGCCACCGTATCAGCATGGTGGCAAGGCCACCGTATCACTTGGGCACTTATCCTTTAACGCTTCCAAGTCTAGAATCGTTCCCCTTTCTGACCCAGAGTTTGATTCGCCCGTCTGAGCGTGGGTTGACCGTGCGTACTTTGTCATTCGCGGTTGTTGATCTCCTTTAGGGACTCGGGACCACCGTATCAGCATGGTGGTGGAGCCACCGTATCAGCATGGTGGCAAAGCCACCGTATCACTTGGGCACTTATCCTTTAACGCTTCCAAGTCCAGAATTGTTCCCCTTTCTGACCCAGAGTTCGATTCGCCCGTCTGAGCGTGGGTTGACCCTGCGTACTTTGTTATTCGCGATTGTTGATCTCCTTTAGGGACTCGGGAATCTCGAGCCTCCTGATATATTCTTCGCTGCCAGAGGTCCAAGAGTGAACCCACGGCAGTGTGCAAATTCAGGGGCATCTTAGCCCCCCTCCTGTCATTTAATGTGCCCGGGCAAGTGCAAGGTGTTGTCGGACGGTGAAATCCTTCGGAGTCTGGACATTGAGTCTCCGCATAATCTTCTTTCCCAGTGATTGGGCCAACAGAGCTTTGTCTGCACGCGTTCTGGAGGTACGCGTATTTCATCCTCTGGTGTACTACCGGGAGCTTGCAGACACGAGATTGACCGACCGCTGGGTTCGATCGATCGACCCGGCTGACCTTCTTTTCTTTTCTTTTCTTTTCTTTTCCTTTTTCTTATATATATATATATATATATATACTAGACGTGAAAAGCTACGTACCTTGGAAAAATGAAGAAATGGCCAGAAAACACCCCCGAGGGTTACTGGCCCATAATGCAGTCGGAGACGTGATCGCGACCGTTAAGAACGCGGTCCCCTGGACCACCGCGTTCATAACAGAGGTGCAAAAATTGTGAATTCAACTCCTCCTCGCCTTCCAACCAGCTAGAAAGCAAGGGCCTCACGTCCTAAACTTGCATGTACCTGTAAAACAACCAACAGAACTAGAAAACCCAATTGGAATTGAAGAGGTGTAGCATCTATCCCACAAGAAGATCAAACATGAAAATAGGGGGAAAGAACGCACCGAAGAAGTTGAGTTTTTAACCCCAATAGAAGGGAACAAAGATGGGTGTGTTTGTGTGTTTGATGATGATAAAAATGCAACATAAATAGTAGGAAGAACGTGCAATATGCATGCAAAGATATATAATAGAAGAAAAGATAGAAGAGATAGAACACTAAGATAATAGAAAGAATAAGAAATAAAACTCTAGAAAGAGGACTTAGAACTTCCCTGGCCAATATGGGGTCAAAGGAGAGAGGTAGTAGCGCAGCATGCTTCACCCCAGATATAGAAACGCCCTCTTTTGGAGCGCTTGGCCATGGGGAGGTATTTATAGACTCTAGAAATCCTAGGTCGGAGTTAGAGGATAATTCCCAGAAAGATGAGTTTTAATGCTATAAATCCATGGGATATTGATTAGATAAGGACCCTAAAGTGATTAGGAACCGATCTGGCACAAAATCCTTAGGGAAGAAAGCTTAGAATAGGACTCTAGGGCATCCTCGGCCGGAGAAGATAGAGTTCAGGCGGATCTAGACTCTGACTGAGAATGCGGTCCCTCAGCCGACCGCGACCAGGAATGAACGCGATTAGGCGACTGACCACGATCAGAAAAATATCCCAAAAATGTAAAAATCATGGAAAAAGGGCCTCCAGGGCAATAATGGGCCGAAAAATGAACGGAATGGGCTTGTAATATGATCAAGGAAGACTCCAAAATGATGGGTAATTCGGGACATCATAAAGATAAATAAGAGAAAGGCTTGACTTGTAAGCTGAAAACGGGTGTCAACACTTACCACCCTCAACCAGACGGTCAATCAGAGAGGACTATCTAGACCTTGGAGGACATATTGAGATATTGTTGCCTAGAGTGACAGGGTTCCTAGATTCATTATTTGCCATTAGTGGAGTTCACCTACAACAATAGTTATCACTCCAGCATTGACATGGCACCTTATGAGGCATTGTATGGGCGACCATGTTGAACTCCACTTGATTGGTTCGAGGTCGGTGAGCGAGTCATGACAGGGCCAGAATTGGTGCAACAGTGTATTAAGGTGGTGCAGCTAGTTAGACAGAGATTGCAGGCAGTGTAGAGCCGACAGAAGAGCTATACATGTCAGCAAGATGACCTCTCAGCTTCGAAGTGGGAGACCAAGTATTCTTGAGAGTCTCCCCTATGAAGGGGGTGATGCACTTTGGCAGGCGTAGGAAGCTGACCTGCTATATTGGCCCTTTTCCTATTGTTGAGTGCATTGGTGAGGTGGCATATAGGTTGCGATTACCCCCATAGTTGGAGGCTGTGCATAATGTATTTCATGGTTTAATGCTACGGAAGTACATGTTGGAGGTTTCTTAAGTTCTGGAGGATTCTGTGTGGCCTGAGGTGATGCCGGATTTGTCTCTTCCAGAGTATCCCATCTGCATCAAGGATCGACACGAGCAGCGACTGCAAAATAAAGTTATCCCATTGGTTAAAATCATTTGGCAGCGTCCCTCAGCAGGTGAGTGTTGACACCCGTTTTATGACCAATGAGTTGGGTCATCTCCTTGTTCATTTTTATGATGCTCCGAGTTGTTCACCATTTGTTGAGCCTTCTTGGTCAATTTGAGGTTTATTTCATGGGTCATGTCTCCTTGGTTGAGTCTGGTTCCTTGCTTCCTTCCGCTGGACGAAGCTTAGCAGGCTTTCGTTTCATTTTTGCACTCTATTGTCTCTAACGGTCCTTTGATGGTGCGTTACAATCATCTGACGCATGGGCCTTGGTCCGTTACATCCTTGCAGAGCCCTTACGTTGAAGGTTTCTTTCAAGCTTATCTTTTTAGCCTATCCATTGAATGTGATGGTTTATCGTACGACCGTTACCTTATTGTGACGCGTCACTCCTCGACCGTTACATTACTTCAGAGTCCTGAGTGCGTAAACTTCACCCGTTGATATTATCTTCTTGTGGATAAGGTTCTGTGACGGTCTCTTCCTGGAGTGTTACATCAGTGTGGCGGTCTATCGTGCAGCCGTTACATCCAACAGAGAGTTCTGGCTGAACTGTTCTTTCTCTGCTACTCCGTGGTTGACTTAAGAGTTTGTTTCTTTGATTTCTCTTCCAAATCTGATCCTTAGAACCTTCTGTTTGTTTCTATGGACTCTTGGGAGTATTATCTTCAAGAGTTTGCTAAGAAACGTCCTACTTTCTAGCTGGATTATCCTCTGCTCGACCAGAGAGTTTGAGGGTCTATAAATAGAACCCTTGACTTCATGGCTGGAGGGGGAGACATCTGGAGTTTGCGTCGAAGTGCTACCGCATCCTGGAGCTAGAACCAACCAAGGAGAGCTGCTTCCCACGTCCATCTGCTTCCAAAGTCCAGGGAGTATCATTTTCAAGGGTTTAGTCTAGTCAAGTTGTGTTCTTAGTGTCTTTTCCCTCTTCAAAGTATTCATAGCATTGTCCCTCTCCTTCTCCCACATTTTTCTTTTTCCACTTGCTGCATTCATTCAAAACATCCCCACATCTTTTAAAACGCCCCAGAGGGGTTAAAAAACCAACATCCCCGGTATTTCCCTTTCCTTTTGCATGTTCTTAAGTTCTTTGATTTATTGATACTACTTTGTCTAAAGGGCTAATTTGGGTTATTCTTCTTGTGTTCTACACTCTTTTGCAGGTTTACAGAGTCCCTAGCACGAGGCCCAAGCTCTCTGGCCGGCTGGAAAGCTTGGAGATCAAAAGATTCCCAATTCTATTCTATAGATGCTCTGAGGGTCTGTCACAGGCGCATTAGGGTCTTGTAGCGGTCTATCGTGGGACCGTCACACTCTCTGTGGCGCACTAGTCTTCGACCGTTACGTTCTACAGAGCTACAGTTTCCTGGTTGCTTTCTCTCTCCCGTGGGCGAGTGCATCATCCTCCTATTCTAAGGTATTTATCAGGTCTTTGGCTTATTTTTACCTTAGTGGTGATCACATCTTTTCTTAGTTTGGGCAGTAGCTTTCTCTTTCATCATATCTCCTCTTTATCTTTGCTTGTTCCACCTATACTGTGTGTTTTTCTTTATTCTTTATTCCACGCCCCGGCGTGTGTTTTTCTTTCTTTGCTTAGTTTAGTTTTGATTGAGATAGCATGCCCATGCTAGAGCTTATGCTGGTTGCCTAGGTTCATGATTCACATGTTCATAGGTTGATTGATTTCATTACTTGGCTCATACCTTCATCATAGTTGACATCATAGCCCATCTTGTAAAAGAAGGGACACATTAAAACCAACAGATAATTTTTTGGCGATCATGGTGGGACATCTAATGCCAATCGTGCTTTGGATCTCTGTTAAACCTGCTTTCATTTGCTTGCCCTGGTTGCCCGTGTTTTCCCCGGATTTTCCTTTTTTATTTCCTGTTGTTTCTGGTCCCCTGGCTACTCTGACGGTCATGCGTCCACGCGTTACCTTACTCTGACAGTCTGGCCTTCGACCGTCACACTCCTCTGGTGCAGGTATCCTAGATCGTCACATACTCCAGATAGGTACGCATCCCGAGGTACAATTTACTTCTGCAGTTTTTGCTGTGATTTTCATGCTTGGGTGCTATTTGGTCTCCTCCTTGGTTGGTTCATATATTCATATCCTTGTGTGCATATTTGATTGTTAGATTTTATGCTAGAATTTGCATGCACCCCGGTGCACATAGGTTCATGCATATCTTCATACATTAGATTGCATTCTCCTACCTTGGTGTGTGGACCTCTCGTCTCCATATTCCTTGGAGCCGACCAGGAAATCACATCAGGGACCTCCATAAGTCCCCGTGAGCCGTGGATTCCCACACGGACGCCAGGCCGGTTGTACCCCTTCCCACACCGTGTCTAGGATTGCATAAGTAAAGGAGTGATTACATTTAGAGTCAACCAGGCCACATATCCTTCCCCTATTAGGAACCCATTTTGAAAGCATATTTTAATCAAGTTACTAAGGTTCTGAAAGAGGAAGAGGTCCAAAAATCTTGATTGCATCATCTAAACAACTTGGTTGACTTTGAGTGTCGTTATCTCTTATTTCACTTGCATCTTTGTCAAAATCATCCAAGTTCGATCACTCATTGTGTGTTTGTTGTGTGTTGTTTATTCTTTCTAAGGTCTTCCGTTGCATGTGGAGTTGTCTTCGTCCATTATAGTCATCTTCTAGGGTCAATTCCTTCTCCAAACTCTACTCCAATCCGCTCTTCGAGCCCGTCATGGCTTCTTTCAATCCTCCCCGTTCCCAAGAGGAATCTCTCCCTCAAGGGCTTCTTGAAAACCCTTCTAGGGTCATCTCATTCCCATCTGGAGAGGGATATGTCCCTCTTCCGTCCTCCGTCCCCATGGAGGGCGGCCAAACCACTCCTTCCTTTTCTTCCCCTTCTGCTGGTTCCATTCTCCAAATGATGGCCCAGTTGGATCCGGCCCAACTCCAGGCTGTCTATCAGGCCATGCAGGGGACCAATACCCCACCTCCCACGATTGTGCAAGGCCAATCTAATCTTTCCATCGACCAGTCTAGGGTTGATGGGCCCTCCATCCAGCCCACTCCAATTGATCTTACTCCGGTCCTGTACACACGCCATTCTTGACGTCTCCTGAAAAAGTCTCATATTACTATACGACGCCCCGCGACGGCTTACGCATTTTGAATCACTCGAGTGCTTCCTTTTCTTGGGTCTCCTTCTGCCTTTTTCGGCATTCGGAATCGTCTCGTCACGGCATTCAGACGGCGTCAACACCAGTCAGACGCATCAAGAGGTTCCGGAACCAAGAAGGTGTCTACCGAGCGGCCGCCAATTGAGGACCCGGGTGGGTCTTAATGGGGGCGTCCAGGCCCCTGGACGCCCCCATTCTTTTCTTTTATTTTATTCTTTTCTCAGGGCCCAAAACTAAATTAAAAATAATAAATTAATGGAGGCGTCCAGGCCCCTGGACGCCTCCATAAAAACAAATATAAAAAACATAAAATGCCAGTTGGCATAAAAGACAAAACCAAATAAAACATAATAAATTAATGGAGGCGTCCAGGCCTCTGGACGCCTCCATAAAAACAAGTATAAAAAAATTAAAATGCCAGCCTTGGCATAAAAGACAAAACAAAAATAAAAATAATATATTTTTGGAGGCGTCCAAGACCCTGGACGCCTCCATCAACTCTCTCACGGGCGCCGCTCACCGAACGACGGTTTGTCGTGTGTGAAAAAATCCAAATTATAGAGACGTCCAGTCAGCTGGACGCGCCCATTTCTGAATCACGAGGCGCCGCTCACAAAACCACGCGTTGTGCCAAACCGCGTGCGGCCGTCGTCGGTTTTCGGTGGACCTGTTTGAGGCGTCCGGAGCCCTGGACGCCTCCACAAAAGTATTCCAAAAAAATATATAAAAATAGAATAAAATATTAATTCGGCCCTGATGGAGGTGTCCAGGGTCCTGGACGCCTCCACCCTCCGGAGCTCTATAAATAGAGGCCCACCCCCTCAGTTCTGGAGAGCTTCGAAGTGATCCGATAGGCTGCCGGAGCCCAGAGGCTACGGAGTCATTTTCTAACCCGTGGGTTCTTTTGTAGGTGGAGGTTCTGCCGGCTTCTCGGGTGCTCACGCTCGCGAGAGGAAGGTCGTCTTCATCCACCGCGCTTCCACGTCATCCCCACGCTGCCGGAGCTCCGCCGGATTTCACCATCGGCACATCCAATAAGCCAATTCTTTCCTTTTCTTCGTAGTTCTTTTGCATTCATCATCTTGCATCCCCTATCCCCCTTCATAAGGGCGCCTTTTCTTATACACTTCTTACATCCATCATCTCATTTTACTCCTACTCGAGTCCGAGAGGGGTTTAAAAGATAACACCAACCAGGTGTGTGTCTTGCCATCATTTCGTTATTTTTATCGCAAGGATTTGAATACTACACCTCCATCTTTCTAATCCACTTGTCATTTGTTTGTCGTTGTTTTGCAAGGGTAGCCGAGGAAAGCCCTCTCCGTCGGCCGGCCGGAGGGAGAGGAAGAAGCAACCCGCCATCTCTCGCCCTTGAGGTAGGCGCGATCACTTTCTTATTTTGGGGTCTTTCGGCCCCTGGCGATCACATCTTGTTTTCGAGGCCGCGGCGAGTCACTTCCCCAATGGCCGTTTAAATTTCCGTTCTTATATTCTCTTTATACTCTGTTATATTCTGCTCATATTCTCGAGGCCGCGGCGAGTCACTTCCCCAATGGCCGTTTAAATTCCTGTTCTTATATGCTATATTCTTATCTGTTCGTGTTCTCGAGGCCGCGGCGAGTCACTTCCCCAATGGCCGTTTAAATTCACGTTCTTATACGTTATATTCTTATCTGTTTATGTTCTCGAGGCCGCGGCGAGTCACTTCCCCAATGGCCGTTTAAATTCCCGCTCTTTGTATTCTCTTTATATTCTGTCATCTTATTATTTGCTCATATTCTCGAGGCCGCGGCGAGTCACTTCCCCAATGGCCGTTTCAATTCTTGTTATTTAATTTCTGCACCATTCCCGTCCCCCCGAGGCCGCGGCGAGTCACTTCCCGCTATGGCCGTTTAACCCCCATATCTTGCTATATCACACTTGTCCCGCTCGCCCCGCCGGAGCAATCTCCCGTGGTGGCCCCTTCTCTCTCTTCTCTTATTTCTGTGTTGCAGCAAACAAACAAACAAAAAAGAGGAGCCCGCGCGCGCTCCGCGTCTTCTCCGCTCTTCCCCGAACCGCGTGACGTCGCTCACAGATTGGCGATCACGGTGGGACCTCTACTGCTTCCTTTCGGCTACCCTTGCAAGTTCGGCACCACCCGTGCCTCTCCACCTTCGCGCCCGCGCGCGCCCCCGTTGTGCTCACGGCAGCACTATCAGTTGTGATTGGTTGTTTGTTTATTATATGTCTGTTATTTCTGTTGTTTTCTTACTCTATATATCTGTCAGCATTCCATTGCATACATCCATTCCTCTTTTCTATCCTTTTTTCATTTTTTTGAGGATCACCCTTTCCCGGTGAAGGAAGGACTCTCCGTTTGGGAATTCCTCTCAACGGACTAGAATCTCCTACACTGGGACCTCCGTAAGTCCCCGACATCGAAGAATCTCCTCTTCGTTCACTGGGCTGGTTGTACCATTGAAGTTCCCCGGAGTTAGTCATTTCATTCGTGGTGAGACGAGAGACCCTAGCTGACACGGCGGTGAAACAAAAACAAACTAGGGTCCCCATTTTGTGTGAACTTCGGATCTCGCTAAAAAAATACAAAAAATCATCAAAATCAAAACACAAAAAAAGGGCGTAAAGGCATCCACTTGTTTGATAATCTCTGCTACCTACTTGCTAGTGTATGTTTTTACGTTCTGGGAAAACTGTGAGCATGTCTCACGAGTCTTTTGAGGAGAACCACCCTAGCCGTGGTTTGTCAGCCGACCCGCGAGTCTATGCTATGGACTCGGGTCCTTCTCATGACCCCTCGCATGAGGTGCAGGTTATTGCCGGGGACACGTCCCCACCACAGGATATCTCTTCTTTACTGGGCGTCCTCGCCAACACGGAGCTTACCTCTGAACAGCTCCGGGCCTTCCAGGCCATTCTAAAGGGGAAATCTGTTTCCCCCACGCCCCAGGAATCAACTCCGGTCATCGCACCTCTCCAAGAGTCCGTGCAGGCCATTCCATCTCCCTCATTGGCGCAAGCCATCCAGTCTCCCTCGCTTCAAGGTCAAGCGAGCCAACAACCACCCTCATTCCAATTCCCGTCACAATCTCAAACTCCCGTTGTTCCCCACACACCGCTTCAGCCAGGGCCAACTGTCGGTGGTCCGACAGCTCCCTCTCATTCGGGGTTTCCCCCTCAAGTCTCCGGGAGACAGTTTCTCCCCCAGTGGCAAGTGCCACCTTCACCTCCAGAGGAGCTCGCCCAATCGCTCCTCAATAGGTTCAATCGCATGGACGAGCAGTTTCAAAATCTAAGAAGAATGGTGGACGTGAAAGCCACCCCGGAGGTTGCTTTGCCAATCCTTCCCGTCATTCATCTTCCTCCCTCCGAAATGCCCACGTACCGCAGATACAATGGTACCGGCAACCCCTTCATTCACCTCAAGGACTTCATGTATGAGTCCTCCTATTGGCAAAATGATCAAAGGTCCCTGGCATACCTCTTTCGGAGATCATTGGATGGTCCTGCGCTTGAGTGGTTCTATTCTCTGGAGCCCCGCGAGGCCGAGAATTTTGAAATAGTCCAGAGAAGGTTCTTGCAGAAATATAGGGATAGGGTCGGTCCCTCACTCTCCATTACCGACCTAGTGGCCGAAAAGATGAAACCCGACGAGGATTTTGTCCGATATGCTGATAGATGGAGGTCTCTGGCGGAAAGAATAAGGGATACCCTCTCCGAGCCCGAACAAGTGAAGATGATTGTGTCTAATGCAACCCCACAGTTCAGACATGTCCTGGCCATGAATAAACTTACTACAATGGAGGAACTCTATGAAAGGGCCCGGTACATCCAAACCCAGCTAAAAGACTCCCCCATCATGAACATGTTTGAGTCGCCGAAACCCAAAGTGGTCAGAAAGACAGGCGCTGGTGTCCCGGGCGGAGCCACAGAAGGGGTCGTGATAAATGAGCAAGTCAGTGCGGTCAACAATGCCAACTATGCAGTCAACCCAAGGCCTCCACAAATGCCCCGACTTCCACCCCAACCAGGTCCTTTCCCTCTTCGTCCTCCACCCCAAAATAATCCACCCCAGGATAATATGCCTCCATTACGCCAACCCCAGCAACAACAACCACAACCTCAGCAACAACAACCACCGCTTCAGTACAACCAAGTTCCACCCCCGGGGAACTATGGTCCCCAACAGCAACAAAGGAGGCCGCTCGGTCCCAAGAGAGCCTACTATCCACCATTGCCGGAAACCTTAGCAGACATTTTTAATGCCCTCATGGCATCAAACCAACTCGCCCTACCCAGAGAAAGGCCCGCGTGGCCACCCAATGTTGATACCTCCAAATACTGCGTCTACCACAGGCAGCCGGGACACACAGTAGATTACTGCTTCCATTTCAAAGATTACATCCATGATATGAATGATGAACATCAAATAGATTGGGATGAGATGAGACGATACGTCGCGGCTCTCAAGGCTAGGAGACCCCCTCATAGGCCACAGCAGCAGTTACAACAGCAACAGCAACAGCAACCACAACAACAACAGCAGGCTCAGCAGGCCCCACAACAACAGCCCGACATGGGCATAATCCAGAATCCATTACCGGAGCACCAACAGCCCAATCATCAGGTTAACCCCATCTCCTCCTTCCCGGAAGTCGGGAGAGAGCAGGTGTGGCACCAGGAAAGTACCTCCATTCTTTCTACCTCCAACCCTATCGTCATGCAACCCCCTCACCTTGCCCGGGTAGCACCTCTCTCTCATCAACCCGCATCAGTATCACCATCACCATTTCCACTACCATTACGCCCTCTCATCCGCACCCCGACCTCCTATCAACCGACACTCTCCACTACGCCTTCACACCCTCTCATCTTCTCTCACTCCCCCACTTTACCATCCACCTCTACCACATTTACCCCTACGCCTTCTAAACCCCTTATCATCCGTCAACCATACATAACCCCGTCTTTCTCCACCGTATCACCACTAATGCCTTCAAAACCACTCATTAACCATCACCCACCTCAAAATCATTGCCCACTTCAAGCCCTACCCACTCCTACTTCGTCTCCACCGCCACCTTCTAGACCCCTTATCCTTCATAATCCGCGCAATATCCCCTCTACCTCCACCATGCCGCCACCTAACAAACCCCTCATCAGAATCCCTGCTCCCGTCATCACCCCTGCTTCATCAACCATTCCTCCACTACTACCCCTCAAACCCCTGTTAAAACTCACTGCTACCCCCACAGAGGTACAAAAGCCGCAGGCAATGGTGCTCCGGAGTGGAAGGATTTTCCACAGGGTTTTCCCCCACAACAGTCAGAATCCCGAGCAATCTCAGCCAGAGAAGGATGATGCAGAACAACCAGAAAGAGCTATCCCTGGAACACAGTATGATCTATTGAAACACTTGGACAAGACACCTGCCCGGATCTCCATCCTAGAGCTACTTCAAAGATCCACATCCCACCAGGCGGCCTTGATGGAATATCTTCAAAAGGTCATGGTTAATGAAGACCTCCCCGTGGAGAAGATTTCGACCGTCCTGACCCCAACAGACACACAACCAGCCATCATGTTTCACAACTACGAGCTCGCTCCCAAGGAAGCTCGGAAATATGCATTGTGCATTTCAATAAAAATTAATGGGGTATCCATAAACCCGTGTCTTGTGGACACGGGTGCATCCATAAATGTGATCTCCATGAGCACTCTTCAGTTGTGTGGGGTCAACGAGGAACAAATAAGACCTTCCTCGATCACGGTCACGGCTTATGACAATAGCAAAAGGCCGCCGCAGGGGATGATTATTCTGAAGGCAGAACTAGGCCCCATGTCAATTCCCACGGAATTCCATGTCCTCGACATGGACCCCACATTCAAGGCTATACTGGGTCGCCCTTACATCGAAGCCATGGACGCTGTGCCTTCCACCAACCATCAGTGCCTGAAGTTTCCTTACAATGGGAGAATTATTAAAGTGGTCAGTACACCTGTCCTTCACACAGTGGATGCTATCAACACCTCTCTGCCTTCTGTTTGGCCGTCTCATCGGCCCATATTGTCACTGCTGGACGTACGTGATCCGTCTCATGTTCCACTAGCACCAAAGGAGCCGGTCAGGGCAACCACAACATCATGTCTCCCTTTTCACTCCAAAGGTTGGGAGATTATGAGGAACATCGGCTATCAACAAGGAAAAGGTCTGGGCGCACAGTTACAGGGTATGCTCAAACCGCCAAAGGAAATTAGGCCGAACCGCAGGTTTGGCCTAGGCTTCAAAGGACCGTTCAAGGCAGATTGGAAGCCCCTCACGTGGACTCTATCAAACCACTTCAACAGAGGGCCCGTTGTTCAGATGGGAGATCACCCACGAGAAGCATATGGGGGATCACATGCTGTATATTTGGCTGAAAAATGTCCAAGGATCACCAAAAGAGGCAAGATCAAAGATCCGGAATGCGAGTGGGACAAATGGTTCGACATACGGGACATTTCCGTTGCACTGGAAAGGATGTTCTCGTCTCCGCAGCTTGAAGGACCACCATTGATCTCCGAAATATCAGAGAATATTACCACTCTTGCCAAGGTTCCAAACTATCCTCGTCCTCGCCAGAAGGACCCTGTCATCGACGGATCTTCATCCGTCCTCAACATTGCCGTCGACGGCTCATTAGCCGCCATCCTCTCCATCCACTCGTCTCAGCCTTTGCTGATATCTTCTTCCTGGGCCAGACAATTGTCTGATGATCTTCCCAGGTCCCCTTCTTTGCTTACATACCTACGCGGGCTTTTCAACCCGCGCCAGGTCTTCAACCATGATCTGCTCTATGAGCCTCACAATCCTCTAGCCATAACCACTTTCCTCTCTCCTCCAATCTCTTTTCACTGCTTTGTCATTAAAAATGAAAACGAAAAAAAAACGTCAATTTTCAAACTCCCCAACAACACATCTTCGTTGAGGAAACCTCCTACATCTCCCACGGGTGCGTACCGCCTTGCGGACCACCCGTCCAAGGTCCGATGAGCGACCTTTTCTACCCCTCCTCTGAGGGGTCTTCTCCTGTACATTCTACACCATCCTCTTCGTCTTCCTCTTCTTCTGTAAATATTGTCAGTCAATCTAGGAATGATAGGCCAAGGGTAGTACCTAGGAAGAAATCCAAGGGTAGGCAGATCCCTCGTCGATTCCTTCTGGATTTGGCCGCCAGGTGTCAGGCCCTTCTTGCCATCCCCCAGTTGTTAGAAAATCCCATCCAGCTACCCGAAATAGAATGCGAGGGCGACTGTGCATCTGATGAAGGGCATGGAGTCTACGAGATCACGGATGAAGAATGCCCCACTGAAGATGAGGGTGAAGAATATGAGGATGCGGCGGGCGCATACGCTAGTGGAATGAGGAGATTCGACGAGCCGTCAACCGCCGTAGAAGAATCCACCAAAGAAGTCAACTTGGGAACTGAGGAAGACCCTAGGATCATCCTCATAAGTGACAACCTACCACCCTCTGAAGAAGAGGCATTAATTGAGGTTCTCAAGGAATATAAGGACACGTTTGCATGGAGCTACGAGGATATGCCGGGTCTGGATTCAACCTTGGTCGAACACCGTTTAACCCTAAAACCGGGGTCCATCTCGGTAAAACAAAGGTTAAGGCGTTTCCATCCTCAGATGGCTTTGAAAATGAAAGAAGAGGTCGATAAGCTCCACAAAGCCAGGTTCATTAGAGTCGTTCTTTATCCTCAATGGGTGGCGAACATTGTCCCGGTCATGAAGAAAGATGGGAAAGTCAGGATTTGCATCGACTTCCGGGACCTTAACCGCGCGTGTCCAAAGGATGATTTTCCCTTACCTCACATTGATGTGCTGATTGATAACACGGCAGGCTACGAAACCCTCTCTTTCATGGATGGATTTTCAGGATACAATCAAATTCGTTTGGCAGAAGAGGATCAGGAAAAGACGTCATTCACTACCCCTTGGGGAACATATTGTTACGTGGTCATGCCGTTCGGATTAAAGAATGCTGGAGCTACTTACCAAAGAGCGATGATGGCCATATTTCATGACATGATGCACATATATCTGGAAGTGTATGTGGATGACTTATTGGTAAAATCAAGGACCAGGATGGAACATCCAGAAGTTTTGGCTAAGGTCTTGCAGAGGTCAAGGGAGTTCCAACTGAAAATGAACCCGAAGAAGTGTGTGTTTGGTGTGTCGTCAGGTAAATTGCTGGGGTTCATTGTGAGCAAAAGAGGGATCGAGATAGATCCTGACAAAGCTAAGGCTATCAGGGATATGCCGCCTCCCAAGAATTTGAGGGAAGTCCGAGGTTTAATCGGGAGGTTGCAGTTTATTCGTCGGTTTGTGTCCCAACATTCACAAAGGTGTAGACCTCTCTACGAGTTGACCAAGCCAGGAGTAGAATTCCACTGGAATTCTAAATGTCAGAAAGCTTTTGAAGGGTTAAAGGAATATCTGGCTAGTCCACCCGTTCTCATTCCACCCAAACCGGAAAAACCTCTGATCCTTTACGTCTCAGTCTTGGATGACTCCGTAGGAGCCGTCCTCGCACAAGCTGATGAAGAAGGCAAGGAACGGGCAACCTATTACTTGTCCAAACTTCTCAATCCCTGTGAGCAGAAGTACACCGGCATGGAGAAAACCTGTGCTGCCCTCGTTTGGGTAGTGCAGAAATTGAAGCACTACTTCTTGGCTCACGAGGTCCACTTGATTGCTCGAATGAATCCTATCAAATTCCTTCTGGAGAAATCTGTCCTTACGGATAGATTAGCACGCTGGCAAAGTTTTCTCTCTCAGTTTGACATCGTCTACGTCCAGCAAAAGGCGATTAAAGGCTATGCCATAGCCGAGCATCTCGCTCACCATCCTCTTCCCAAGTTCGATCCCGTCCAATCAGAGTTTCCAGATGAGGAACTAATGTCCATCAACCAATCAGATGAGCCAATGTGGACGCTATATTTTGATGGAGCTCTGAATTCTCAAGGGAGAGGAATCGGCATCGCCCTCCTGTCGCCTGAAGGCCTCACATTCCCATTGGCATACCAACTCAAATTTCCAGTCACCAACAATATAGCTGAATATGAAGCCCTTCTAGCTGGCCTAGAACTCGCTCATTCTTTTCGTATCACTGAGTTGCGAGTCGTAGGTGATAGTCAACTCATCCTTCGCCAGGTGCTCACTAAATATCGCACTCGCGATCCCAAACTCAAGCCATACCAAGAACTCACTGCTGCCTTTGCCAAACTATTCACCAAACTGATCTTTGTTCATGTCCCTCGTCATCAGAATATTCTCGCCGATGCCCTCGCCTCGTTGGCATCATCCATAAGGTTCCCTCTAGGAAGATGGTTTAAGTCCATTTCCATCTATAAACTTCACGCCCCTGCAATCGATGATGCCTCCTACGTAAATATCAAAGACAGGATAGCAAGGAAGATCCTGCAGGAAGATATCCTTGAGAAGAGGGAAATCATGTTGGCAGAGGCCGAAGAAGAACTGGCTGATGAAGAGAAACCATGGTTCTATGAAATTGTCAAATACTGCCAAGATCAGTCTTATCCTGAAGGGGCCACCACAGAGGACAAGAAAGCCATAAGAAGGGTGGCTCAGAAATATACTTTGGTTGGAGGTCTACTCTATAGGAGGAGCCATACTGGTATTCTGTTAAGATGTCTTGGTGACGATGAGGTTTGGAAATGTGTAGAAGAGACGCACTCGGGTGTGTGCGGTGGCCACGTGAATAGTCAGATGCTCGCCAAAAAGATCATTCGGCAAGGTTTTTACTGGCCCACTATGGAAGAGGATTGTGCTGTCTATGTCCGTAGGTGTGTCAAGTGTCAACTTCACGCCGATAAAATCCATTCACCATCTTCCTCACTTCACCCAATATCCTCCCCGTGGCCTTTCTCCATGTGGGCATTCGACATCATTGGTCCCCTAGGTGATCCCAATTCCCTCACCAAGCAGAAATCTTTCATCCTTACTGCAACGGAATACTTCACCAAATGGGCCGAAGCTGAAGCTTACGCGGAAATCAAGGCGTCAACAGTCTGCAAGTTCATCATGAAGAACATCCTCGCCAGATTCGGCGTCCCAAGCACGATCGTCACCGACAATGGGCCACAGTTCATTTCTCAGGACCTACAGGACCTCTGCAAAAGGTACGCAATTGCATTGCATCATTCATCGCCTTATTACCCACAAGGTAACGGCCAAGCGGAGGCCACCAATAAAACATTGCTCAAAATCATCAAAAAAACCTGCGAGTCTAGTAAGTTTTCAGACTGGCCAGAAAAGCTTATCGAAGCTCTATGGGCCTATCGCACTTCAATCCGTACCCCCACCGGGCAGACTCCATTTGCCCTTACTTATGGTATGGAAGCGGTAGTCCCGTACGAGACTCTGATCCCTTCTCTCAGGGTACAATTGGATGAGGAATTTCCCCTCGACGATCGTCGTGATTCACTCCTCGCCCAGTTGGAACTCTTGGATGAGAAGCGGCTGGCCGCTGCCGAACACGCGCGTGTGTATCAAAATAGACTCGCTCGCTTTTACCAAAAGAAAGTCGTTGAGAGAAAATTCAAAGTTGGTGAGATGGTCGTAAAAAGAATTTTTGTCAAACCTGGAGGTCCGCGTTCTAAGCTCCAACCCAATTGGGAAGGACCATTTGTAATTCAAGCCGTGTACCCTGGCAACGCCTACAAGCTAATCAACGCCGAAGGGACCGAGTTATCCCACCCTTGGAATGGGCTTTATCTTAAGAAATACTACCCTTAGCACAAAATAAACAAAAAATGATGAAAAGATAAAAACATCAAAAACAAAGAAATATTGAAAACCACTAAAAATATGGAAAATTCAAAATGCCGATGCCCGGCAGTCACCATATAGTTAAGTCCCTGCATTTAACCTTCATGTTAGGATAGGGCCCATTAAGGCTTGGTAGGCACCGGGTCTTGGTTTGCCAGAACCGTGGAGATCCCTGTCCGGCCACATCGGCCTATGCTCGCTCGAAGGAAGCCAACATGTGCTCACTTATGTATTTTATTCAAAAAAAGGGTCGGTAGCATCACCTACGGTGGAGCGTCACCCAGAAGATCTCCGGAAGCTGTAATCTTTATTCTTTTCCCTTCGACCAAATGAGACAGTCGGCGCCCTTAAAACGCTGAGCATGAGAAACCGAAACTCAAACCCCAAAGGCAAGAGTAGGATCCATTTCCTCGAGCATCGATCAGAGCACGAGAAGAGGGCAGTGTCCCCGCAGGCATACGAAAAGGGAGCCCACAAACGTCAAACGACTATATCTCCCTCACAAAAAGAAATACAAAATCAAAATCAAGAGAAAAGCCTGGTCGTGACCGTGCCTGTTGCGATAAACGGAACCCCTCAAAGCAAAAGTCTGAATCCACAAAAGGGGCCGTGGAATGTAAATGCTCGAGATTTGATCCGAAGTTGTCTGAAAGGAAAGAGTTAATGGGCCCTTATTCGCTCGCCGGGTTAACGGCTTTGCCGGTCCTCTCAGGAGGTTTATCCCCTACACTCTTCCTTCTCCTCTAAAGATGAAGGTTCGATGGAGTTTCTGAAGGTGAAAACTGCCCAGGGTCTGCGACCTTATTTTAATATACACATTTGGTTGCCTACTTTGAAAAGCAAAAGCTATCGCTGCGAAGGAGTCTCTGTGTTTCTGGCTGGTCAAGACCCCTGTTTACCACCTTGATGTCTTCTTGTTTAACCTCGGGCTTAGGCCAATGCAAGCGCGTCACCTATGGGTGCGACGGCGTCTGATTCCGGGTCAGCGTCGCGCGGTTGGTCGTTAGGGTTCCAGGGTGGTCCATCATATACCATCTAGAGTTGTGAGGAAACAGACCCGGGTCGGGCAAATCTTTTACCTCAAACATCTTTTGGGTGAATCCCTGTGGTCGGAAGCAACTGGGAGCCTAAGCATGGCATGACGGTATTGTCATCAGGGTAAGTCTTAGCCGGCGGGATCATCATTCGAGGGGTCTAGAGGCCCAAATCAACCTAGATGTGCACTTAGGATACCTGGGAGGTTAGTAAGAAACCCCTGTTCTCACGAAGGTTAGGTGCCATTTGAGTGCTTGCCGGGCGTTAGCAATAAAATTTTTTTATAAAAGCAAAAAAAATGGAAAAGAAAAAAAATGTACATATTTGCAAACAAAAATAAAAAAAAATCTTTTTTATGATAAAACAAAAAATGCCAAATATAAAAAAAAGAAGAGAAAACTAAATCAATTTTGCATGATTGCATTTGCGTGCAGCATCTCACTTTAATACCGCTTGCATTCGTGTGCTTGCATGTCGCATTTATCATCACCACTTCTTTCCCTTGCCTTCGTTAAAATAAAGGCTTGGCCCCTTGACCAGTTATCAAGGACAGTCACAGTGACCATTTGCTTATTGAGCAAGGGGCCAAGTCAGAACAGAAATTCTGATTTGTTTGTTTCAGTGATATATGCAGGGATTCAGGCAACTGAAGCAAAGGTGAAAAACAAACAAACCGAACCTTGTATTTTATTCCAAAAACCAAAAAAATTACATCAAGTTCCGCCCTCTCTCTCTGCATTACTCGTCCCACTACTCTCCGGGCAAAACACTCTCAAAGGTGCTACCCAACTACGAAAAGCGGTACTCCTACCGCTCTGTACTCCTCTTCCTATTCCCGCATCCCGGCGTTGATCTATGGAAACAGCAGAGAAGCTACCAACACGAAAGCCACGCTCTCGTGCTCTTCGGTAGCGCTCCTCACCATCTCTCAGCCACTGTTCAGCAAGGCCAAGGCTGATTCGGAGTTCGAATAGTTGGGCCTCCATGGCCCTTCGTTCCTCCCTTTCAGTCAATCTGTTGGCTCTTTCTCTCTCCGCGTCTCTTTCTCTCTCTGCACGTTCTCTCTCACGGTCTTCCCTCTCCAACTGGAGAGTGATCCTCAGTTCCACGGCATCCCTAGAGGAGTCGTCATCAGGATGACGCCGCAGTTCCCTCTCCAGTTCTGCTATCCTAGCCTCCTTCTGCGCAGCTTGGGCAAGCGCTCCTTCCGTCTCCTTTTCCTGCCAAATGTACCATCTCAGATACGCGATAAGGCGTAAACCAAGAGAACCCAACACTGAAACTTTTACCTGTATACAGAGCATCCCTTCTGCCTCTGCGGCACGCTGCGTGGCATGAGCAAGTTGCTCATGAAGCGAGTCAAGTTCTGAGGTAGGAATCCACAAGCCGGAAGAGGCACCACCCACTCCCATCGCTGGGGAAGCCGCGCCAATCTGGGCATGCTACGACCGCGTGAATTAGCAGCCAACATCTGGAATCTGGGGTTTTAATTAGGAAAGTACTGTACACCTACCAAGGCGCTCGTAGCTCCGCGGGCATCACCCGACTGTTGTTCCATCTCTGCCAAGCGAGTTCGTAAATTCGCTATCATGGCATCCCGGACATCCTGCAGCCTTACAAGTCAGCATTTTCACCAGAAAACCAAGAAAAGGAGAAAGAAAAGAAGAGAAAAGGGGAAACCTACCTCCACAAGTCCCCGGGGTTGGAACCGTTCTGCGTACTTTGTCCTATATAGACGCAAGTAGTCCTCGCTATCCCGCGCCTGTGATTCTACAATCGTGCCACCCCGTTGCCAGTCCTCGTACTGTTCGGGGAATCGCACGCGCCAGTCAATGCAGGTCGCCGGTCCCCGCGTCTTTCTCCCGACACGAGGTGGCGCCGCTGAATCCACCCATTCTTGAGCCAGTCCTAAAGTCCTCATAACTAATCGTAGCCGAAGCGGCTCGATTTCATTCAGGCAGTGCATCCACAGTTCCCGTCCGAACCGGGCACGACTTGCTAGAACCCACGGCTGGTCGGCATCGACCATATCTGAGTAGGGTCTCCAGTTTACCATCGCTGCAGGGAACTCCTGTAGCTCCCGCCTTAGCACCATCAGTTGGTAGGTTAGGGGTGCCGCACTCATGATGGGTTCCCACCGCCTGGCTAACGGCACCATCACGGGTCGCCAATGCCGAGCTCTCCCCATAGGGAGGTAATAATAGCTCCACAGCTGCTCGGCGCAAGTCATCAGTACTTTGCAAAAACACAAAAAAAATACAAAACAAGCAAAACCAAAAAAATACCTGGATGAATGGTGTGAAACCACTCACAGTCATCTCACGATCCGTTTCTTGGAATAGGCCTGCAAACAAGTGTGCCAGCATGGCGGCTCCCCAGGCATAATACCCTACTCTTTCAAGGTCTGACAGCAGCTCCAGGAAGCAACATTGGATACCGTCCCCTTTCGAGCTCAGTACCAATCTCCCCAAAAGGAAGAGGAGAAATCTCCTCAAATCTATGTTGCATCTTTCCCAGTTGCCGAAATCTGTGCAGTACACGGCACGGCATCCTATTTCCATCCTTTCCATGAACTCTTCTGAGGATTCATCGTCCCGCCGACGAGTGTCGGTGAGCCCTAATGCATCCATCAGGGACGCCCTAGCTACCGACCTATTTTTCCGACCATCTAGGTCCAAACCCAGTAACTTCTGGGCACCTTCTCTGTAGTCCGCGTAAGTGACTCCGGTCACTGCCTCGCCCTCTACCTTCAGGCTTGTGATCCGGACCACATCCTCCAAGCTGGGCACCATGTGCCCCCACGGCATCAGGAATGCCCGACTCACTGGGTCCCATCTCTCACACAAGGCTTGGATCAGGACCAGGTCGAGCTGGATCGGCTCGATCCGAAGGAAGGTACCAAATCCCATCACGTCTAGCCTCGCCTTCTGAAAATCTGGGAGGCCCCTGTACGCTGCTACTACCAACTCCCATAAGATTTGTGATTTCATCACAACCTACACATACAAGGAATGGGGGTGAGGTTTGGTCAGAAGAAAGGAAGAAAGAATGAAAAAGGGGCAAGAAAACTTGGCTTACGAGTTGTGATTGGGCCCTTTCGCTGAAGTGCCCTTCAAGGTCTGAAAGCCTCCTGGAACTACTACCACTGGACCTGCTTCTCTTCGAGGAATGGGAAGATTCGCCCTCCATCCAACTCTCAGAATTTTGAACTCCTCCTCTCCCGTGAGAACTCGTGCTCCTCGAGTTAGCTCTCGATATACCTGGGAAAATAAAAGGGACAAGAATTTATAGAAACGGAAGGAGTGCGGGCCAAGATTGCCTCCATCACCTGTTAATGATAGCCCTCGCAATGAGGCACCGGCCAAGCGGTCCCATGTGTCGCTTCACCGCTCGCACAGGGTGATTGACTGGACGAAGAATAGGACGAATAGCCCCTATGATTGTCTAGGGATACCCTATCATGATTTGGAGGACGTCCGCAAAATTTGACACAACGTTGGGAAAAGAAACTAGGGCCGTCTTTTTTGACTTCGACGGCAGATTCCCATGGAAAATGGTCACAAGACGTGATTCTCCGCTTGAGGCGGAGTCTCGGCAGACCCATCACATGGGAACAGTGCAAAGGAAAAGAAGTGTAGGGAAGAAGGAACGCACAAGAGAACGAACAAGCAACAGAAAATCAAATCATTCCATTCATAATTCTACATAAGCTGTCACAAACACTACAATCATAGAGAGGTGGCGGGTCCACTAGCTCGCCAATCCTCACCATCACTCATCTCTCTGGGCACTCTCCTCCTCTCCCCCGAGGTGAGGGTCCCTCAGAAGCCTCCGGGATCCCCGTGCAGTAGCACCTGCCTCGCCTCTTGGCGCCTGCTCCGCAGCAGTGACTCGCTGCTCCTCCCCTGGCGTGGCGAAGAAGCCACTAGTGGCAAAGCGACCGGACTGGCGGAGTCGCTCCCCGAACTCTCGCGCTCTCTCGTAGCGCGTCTCCATCCCTCCTAGCCTCTGCACGACGGCCTGAAGGCCCAGCTGGAGCTCCCTCACTTGGGCCTCCAAGGCCCTCCTCTCAGTCAGATCCCGCTGTCGCTCGGACCTTCTCTCGGCTTTCTCTCTCTCTGCCTCTCTCCTCATCATCTGCAGAAGAACCCTTAACTCCAGGATGTCTGGAGAAGGTCTCTCCTCACCACGATGCCGCAGCTCCGCTACAGTCGCCACCCAGGCGTCACGCTCCTCTTCCGCCCGGGTCGCGCGGGCCACCGCACCGGCAAGTTGCTCCCGGAGGGAGGCAATCTCGAGAAAAGGGGCCGAGGAACTGGAAGATCCGCCAGCCACTCCCACCGTCGCTGTCTGCTGGGCACGCTGGAACAAAATAAACAACGGCCGTCAGTGAAACTCCAAAATCTGAAGATAAAAGTGCGGCACGTAACTTACCAGGAGCGACAGCTCATGTTGAGCGACGGCCAGCTGCCGCCTAGTCTCTGACAGTTGGGCGCGCGAGCCGCCGATGCCACGCGTGTCCCCAGCTTGGGGAAGCCCCGCGTAACTCTCTCTCTGCCGCCGCAGGAAGTCGGCACTGTCCTGCACCAGTACACCCCCTTGCTGTCCAGGGAGACGTACGGGCCAGTCCTCGAGCCTCGCCTTGCCGCGACTCTCCCTCCTGACGCGGCTCGGCTCGTCCGCACTCGCCCACTCATCGGCCAGACCCAGGGTCCTTGCCATGTCCTGCACCAAGAAAGGGGTCCCACATCAGTCAAAAAGAACGCGTCCCCTGTCTAGGACGCGTCCATCATTTAAGTGCGACACTCGCCGAACCCTTTCCCCCCTCGCGCGGCTCGCTTCAAAACCCAAAATGAATTAAAAGAGGAAGAGATCGGAGGACCTACCGGACCGTGTTCACCTCCTCCCGCGCCATCGGGCCCCTCGGGTCCCTCGGGGGCCCGAAGCGGCCCTTCCTCCTCCATGGACGCCGTTCCGTGCTCTGGCGCGTCCCTCCTCGGGCGAGGAGTTCCTCGTCCCTCTCCACCTTCACCATGATCGGGCCCACCGAACTCCATCAATCAAAAGAGGAGGAAGACGAAAAGGGGGCAAGCGAGTTTCGACAGAAGGCGGGCTCGTTTGCGGGTAAGGCACGGGAGAAGAAAGGCCACCCGACGCTTTAAATTTGAATTCAAGGACTAAGACGCGTCCTCGCGCCTGGACGCGCCCAAAAGGAGGAGAAAGGAAACAGAATCCCCCCGTGCAAAGCGTAGTTCCCCGCTGTTCAGGGCAAGGTCTCGTGGAGCGTGCCTCGAAGGACAACTCAGTGCAAAGAAGAAAGTGTGGGAGAGAGAAAAGTACACACAACACAAGAAAGCCATTTTCATTTCATATAATAGCCGAAAGTACATCATACAGTGAGAAGGGTGACGTGTACAAGCAACTCTCTAACTCTCACCATCACCCTCCTGGTCATCTCTCTCCTCCCTCCTCTGCCGGGGATCCCTAGGGGGCCTCTGCGAACCCTGAGAAGCCGTGCTCGCCTCGCCCTGCGGTGGCACTCCAGCCTCGAAGGCGCGACGACGCTCCTCGGCCGAAGAGACCAGATAGCTGCCCATGGAAAAAGAACCAGACTGACGAAGTCGCGCCCCGCGTTCCTTCGCCCTCTGGTACCGCTCCTCGCTCTCCCGAAGCCTCCCCTCCGCCGTGCCGAGACTCAATCGGAGCTCCAGCAGCTGGGCCTCCAGAGCCCTCCTCTCGGTCTGATCCCGCTGTCGCTCCTCCCTCTCTCTCTCCCTCTCCTCTCTCTCTCTCATCGCCTCCCTCCTCGACAGCTCGAGGGCGATCCGCAGATCCAGCACGTCACGAGGGAGCTCCTCAGCCTCCCGTCGACGCTCCTCCTCCAGCTCCACAATCCGGGCGTCACGCTCCGCAATCCGGGCGTCACGCTCCGCCACCCGAGCGTCGCGCTCCTGCTCGGCACGAACAGCACGCGCCAGGGCCTCCCGAATCTCGGCCACCTGTCAAAGCACGCATGCACCATAAGAGAACAACAGTGATAGAAGGAAAGCAGCCAGAAGAGAGTCAAGGTCAGGCAAGCGCTCACTCGAGCCTCGCGGTCACGCTCGGCCTCCTCAGCCCGAGCCACCGCATACGCCAGCTGCTCCTGGAGGGCAGAAACCTCCGGAGGAGGGCCCCGCGAACTGGAACCCGCTCCACCAGCCGTCCCGGCTGCCGCTGTCTGGTGGGCCCGCTGAAACACGGGGCAAACGTCAGTCAAAGGCTAAGCATCAAAAATCCAGGTCACAAAAAAATGCATCACATAAACTCACCAGGATCTCCAACTCCTGTCGGATGGCCACCAACTGCCGCCTGGCGTCCGCCAACTGGGCCCGCAGGTCGGCGATCATGGTATCACGAGCATCCTGCATTGCACGTAAGTTAGTACCACATGCATATACATATAAAAGAGTGAAGCATTCTCATTTCACTTACCCCTGCCATACCACCAAGGAAGAGGCGGTCCCCATACGTAGCTCGGTACCGTCTCATGTAGTCTGTGCTGTCCTGTACATGGGACACCACTGGGACCCCGCCCTGCTGCCAGTCCTGGTACTGTGCTGGGAAGCGCGTACGCCAGTCCACAACCTTCGCCTTCCCCTTGGTCTTCCGCCCAATGCGGGCCGGCTCTTCTACATCAACCCACTCCTGGGCCAGCCCCAACGTCCTCATAACCAGCCTCAGCCGAAGCGGCTCGATCTCGTTCAGGCAATGGACCCACACGTCCCGCCTGAAACGAGGAAGACCCGCTACAACCCAAGGCTGGCCAGCGTCGCCCATGCCCAGGTAGGGTCTCCACACCACCTGCATCACCATACATACATCATGTTAGTTACCATTCAGTCACATGCATAAACACAAAAAAATCATACGCATCATACCATGGCCTCGGGATACTCGCTCAGCTCCCGACGAAGTGATGCCAGCTGGTAGCCGTGGGGTGCTGCAACCACGACCGGCCTCCACCGCCGCGCCAGAGGCACGGCCCTCCTGTTCCCATGCCTAGCCCTCCCCATCGGGAAATAGTAATAGCTCCACACCTGCATCCATCATACATCATTAGTACAATAATTGCATATTCAACTGTGGGAATGCATAAATAAAATGTTTACCTGGAGAAAAGGTGCGAAGCCGCTGACTGTCGTCTCCTTCTCCGAAGTCTGGGAGAGATCAGCAATCAAATGGGCAAGCAGAGCCGCTCCCCACGCGTAGTGCCCCACTCTGTCAAGGTCCGCCAGAATCCCGAGGAAGCGGCAGTGGATGCCGTCCCCCTTCGTCCCCAGCAGAAGGCGGCCCAGGAAGAAGAAAAGAAACCTCCGAAGGTCTAGATCCACCAGCTCCCTCTCGCTCGGATCCTGGGTGAAAGCTGCACGAGCATCCCCCTCTAGTCGAGCCAAGAACTCCGCTCCAGTCTCGCTAACCCGCTGGCGCGGGTCGACGAATCCGAGCGCCTCCATGATCTCCACTCGGCCAACTACCCTGCTGTCTCTATCAGTCACGCTCGTCTCTAACCACAGCAGGTCCAGGGCACTCTCTCGGTAGTCGGGGTAGGTGACCCCGCTGACTGCCTCTCCGTCAACTCGTAGCCCGGTAATCCGAGCCACGTCCTCCAGTGTCGGCACCATGTGCCCCCAGGGCATCAGAAACGCCCGGCTCGGTGCGTGCCACCGCTCCCTCAGTGCCTGGATAAGAGGAAGGTCGAGCCGGAAGGGCTCGATCCTAAGGAAAGCTCCAAAGCCCATGGCGTCCACACGCGCCCTCTGGAAGTCCGGCAGCCCACGGTATGCTGCCACCACTAGGGACCAGCTGATCCGTCCCTTCATCACGCCCTGCACACCACAAAACCAACAGAGAACACATCAGCATCATGAATAATAATAAACAATAACACTGTATATACTACTTATTCATTTTACTTTATTTTTCTTTTTAAAAATATTTATTTTTTGGAGGCGTCCAGGCCCCTGGACGCCTCCTTTCCTTTTCCTTTATTTTCTTTTATTTTTATAAAAACCCCAAAACCAAAACAAAAAATATATTAATAATATATATATTATCATGGAGGCGTCCCAGGCCCTGGACGCCTCCTTATTTTTAATTATATTTCTATTATTTTCGTAAATAAATAAAAAAATAAAAAAGAAAAAGAAAATGTGGAGGCGTCCAGGGCCCTGGACGCCTCCTTTCCCTCACTCCCCGGCCTTCTCTCACAGCCTCTCACCCGTCCGTTTAGCCTATTGAACCACAGAGTGAGAGTTCCGAGGGGCTTACCGGATCGTGCTCGTCCTCTCCCGCGTCGCCAGCGTCCACTGCAGCCTCCAAGGCCAAAGGAAGAGCCTCCTCACCCGCGGCAATCTCCTCCGCCGCAGCAGCCTCCTCGGCATCATCCCTCAGCCTCCTCGGACGACGAGCCCGTCGTTTCCGCTTCTGTGGACCCTGGCTCGATCCTCCTCGCTCCATTGGGACGAAGAATGGGTCGTCTAGGGTGACTAGGTCGTCAGAATGAACAGTAAATGAGCAAAAGGGGGGGGGGCAGCCCTTATATATAGAAGCTACCTTCTTTGGGGCGTCCAGGCGCCTGGACGCCCCCACAATTTTTATTTTTTTTTTCAAAATTCAAAAATTTTGGGGCGTCCAGGCGCCTGGACGCCCCCAAAACAAAAAAAACAAAAAAAATAATAAATAAAAGTTGGGGCGTCCAGGACCCTGGACGCCCCCAAAACAAAAAAATCAAATAAAATAAAAAAAATAAAAATTAGGGGCGTCCAGGCCCCTGGACGCCCCTATAATAAATTTTTTTTCAAAATATATATATATATAATAAAAGTAAAAAAGATCAGAGTATGTATAATCCAAATAAAAAAAACACAAAGAAAAAGAAAAACCACAAAAAAAAGATAATAATAATTAAGTGGACGGGGGTCCCAAAACATCAATGCCAGATTTTATTCCATCAGAAAAGCAGAATGAGCTACATCAGGGGTTTAGGCACCTTAGGCCTTAACTTCCCCAGTTCGGTTACATAAGCCCTCCACGGCTCGCATTCTTCCACCACGTGCGCTAAGGCCTTTCCCGCAACACTTGTCTTCCAGGGAGCTTTAATGGCCTTCGCTTCCTTCGCGTCCGCTTCAGTGCCCAACTCCCTTTTCTTCAAAGGAACGATGCCAGTCGGTGGCGGGAACGAATGGCGTGGGATGCCAATCTGGAGGCAGCACCGATGCGCATTATAAAGGACGAACTCGGTCGCACCGATCAGTTGAAGATCAACTTCGGGAGAAGGCCTCATGAGGAGATCAAGCGAAAGCAAACATGCCGGTGCGCAAGTGAAGAAGCCTTGTGTCACGGTGCGGAAGTGAGACCGCCAATCTTCACGTTTCTTCAGCCACGGAACGCGGTTCACTACAGTACCACCGAAGCCTAACACGTCGGCTATGTGGTGAAGCGGGCTTTGTTGGAAAAGCTTCGAAGCAGTTGGCATTCCCTCGCGGTGGTCGAATTTGAAGTGCAGATCAAGCCAGCAATTTAAGACAAGTGCGCAACCAAAAGGAGGCTTACCCATGCTCGAGGCAGTAAGGCCGCTGTAAAGATAGGCAAGGACGGCGGGTCCCACCCTCTTTCCACGCCAGATCCCGCAGATAGCACTCAGTTGGTCTTCCTCCACTATGTTGTCGGTATAAGGAAACAAGAGAGCACCCGCCAGACAAATGGTGAACCCCTTCATGATTCCCTCCAAATAGTCATCGTCTGGTGACCCTCTCAGGGCGTCCATGACCCACTCCGCGAGCTTTTGGAGATCGATCCCCTTTTGAGTACGGACCTTTCGGGCTGCGTCGGGCGGCATGAAGCTTCCAAGGACGCTTTCAGAAGTCCCCCGTGTCAGCATCCGCATAGCCTTCACCTTCCCGTCACTCTTGAATTTCTTCAATCCGAGCAGAAGTTCCACCTCCTCGAGGAGGATCGTCACCTCGAAGGTCGGGAAGATAAAAGTGTGGGTCTGGGGATGCCAGATCTCCACTAGTGCGCCCATAGCCGCCCAGTCCATACGAATCTTCTCGTAATGCTTGGCGTGAATAAGGAGCCCCTGCAGATGCCACTTCGAGAGTATGGCCCTCATGCCAATGGAGATATTGGAAGTTAGCTTTGAAAGCCATGGCAGTTTGGAAAACTTCCTCGGGCCTGGGAAGAGTGGATATGACTGGAAGAGAAAAGAAAGAAGAAGAAAGGAAGGAAGTAAGAAGAAGGTTCACATGGAAAATTTGAAATGAATCAGCTTACCATATGCGACATGATCGTCCCACTCAGATGACCCTCGAGGTCGGAGAGTCGCCTGATCTCGCTGCTAGGCCTGCTCCTCTTCATAACGCGGGAAGACTCTCCTTCCATCCTGAAATCTCTAGATTCTCCTCTCTTTCCTCTCCTGAGCTTCCAAAACCCACCTTGGTGCATTTGAATGAACTAGCCTAAGGGGAGTTCTTATAGGAAGGGAAGATCGCTACAGGACGGAACATGTCACATCAGCAGTCAGTGTCAGGATTTTGGCTAGATTTCCTTTCCATTGTGGTGTGATTCTGTTATAAATCTGCTACTTTCTGATGTTATTAATCCATGCTGGCCTGTGCAGGTTTTACTAACGGACATCGTTGTCCAGTCTCCTGTCCCACCTTTCAATGGTTGGTCCCACCATGTCATGCATCGTAGTATATGATACCTACGCTACTAGAACATGTCAAGGACCTTGCGACCCGAACAAATCTGGGATTTGAGTTCCCCTTCAACAAAAACAGTGATGATCCCGGGAGAATTTGGGTTGTACGGATAGACCGTTAATTTGTGGTAGCATGGGGACGACGGTTCCATTCAGTGAGTTGGTGCGTGGATAAACGGGCCCCAGCCCAGTGTCGGCTCACCGGATCGGTATCCTGACCCGTTCTTAACAAGTTGACAATATTATCCTTGGCTATTTTCTATTTTAGTTTGTTTTAAATTTTTCTTTAAACCCAGCATGCATTCATATAGGACTTTGATTTATTGCGGAAGATCATTCAAGTGATTCGATTGTGAAAGCCGTTGTGTTTCAATTCCCACAAATATGAGATATTCCACTCCGAATGAAATACTGAGTTTCCTTGAGACAGCCCTACGCTGCTCTTCCAAAGGAGACCCTTGTTTGGACAGACCCTCAGATATTCCTTTACTTTTGACCTTGTTTGACCCACCTTGGCCGCAGCACTTCCACATTGGCTGGTAACCGCTCCCCAAAGGTGAAACCTCCGGTTTATGACCCAGGTACTTCCACACCGAGAAGTTGGTCTCCTTTTTCGTGCCTGAGCGCACATCTCACCCTCCCTTATTTGATCTCCGTCCAAGCAATCGTCAATATTTGAAAGACCTTCTTCAAGGTCGCCTCATTGAAACTTCAGGAAAGATTCCAAACAGTAACGTCAAAAGCGTGTCTCATCACACCTTGGCATCAACTTATCAGTCCGCTCCCACTTCATTTCACTCCACTTCGATACCATTCCACTACGTGTCGCTCCCTTGCAAAGCAGACGCCAAGGCGGGGCAGCTGTAGACACGCCATTCTTGACGTCTCCTGAGAAAGTCTCATATTACTATACGACGCCCCGCGACGGCTTACGCATTTTGAATCACTCGAGTGCTTCCTTTTCTTGGGTCTTCTTCTGCCTTTTTCGGCATTCGGAATCGTCTCGTCACGGCATTCGGACGGCGTCAACACCAGTCAGACGCATCAAGAGGTTCCGGAACAAGAAGGTGTCTGCCGGGCGGCCGCCGATTGAGGACCCGGGTGGGTCTTAATGGGGGCGTCCAGGCCCCTGGACGCCCCCATTCTTTTCTTTTATTTTATTCTTTTCTCAGGGCCCAAAACTAAATTAAAAATAATAAATTAATGGAGGCGTCCAGGCCCCTGGACGCCTCCATAAAAACAAATATAAAAAACATAAAATGCCAGTTGGCATAAAAGACAAAACCAAATAAAAAATAATAAATTAATGGAGGCGTCCAGGCCCCTGGACGCCTCCATAAAAACAAGTATAAAAAAATTAAAATGCCAGCCTTGGCATAAAAGACAAAACAAAAATAAAAATAATATATTTTTGGAGGCGTCCAAGACCCTGGACGCCTCCATCAACTCTCTCACGGGCGCCGCTCACCGAACGACGGTTTGTCGTGTGTGAAAAAATCCAAATTATAGAGACGTCCAGTCAGCTGGACGCGCCCATTTCTGAATCACGAGGCGCCGCTCACAAAACCACGCGTTGTGCCAAACCGCGTGCGGCCGTCGTCGGTTTTCGGTGGACCTGTTTGAGGCGTCCGGAGCCCTGGACGCCTCCACAAAAGTATTCCAAAAAAATATATAAAAATAGAATAAAATATTAATTCGGCCCTGATGGAGGTGTCCAGGGTCCTGGACGCCTCCACCCTCCGGAGCTCTATAAATAGAGGCCCACCCCCTCAGTTCTGGAGAGCTTCGAAGTGATCCGATAGGCTGCCGGAGCCCAGAGGCTACGGAGTCATTTTCTAACCCGTGGGTTCTTTTGTAGGTGGAGGTTCTGCCGGCTTCTCGGGTGCTCACGCTCGCGAGAGGAAGGTCGTCTTCATCCACCGCGCTTCCACGTCATCCCCACGCTGCCGGAGCTCCGCCGGATTTCACCATCGGCACATCCAATAAGCCAATTCTTTCCTTTTCTTCGTAGTTCTTTTGCATTCATCATCTTGCATCCCCTATCCCCCTTCATAAGGGCGCCTTTTCTTATACACTTCTTACATCCATCATCTCATTTTACTCCTACTCGAGTCCGAGAGGGGTTTAAAAGATAACACCAACCAGGTGTGTGTCTTGCCATCATTTCGTTATTTTTATCGCAAGGATTTGAATACTACACCTCCATCTTTCTAATCCACTTGTCATTTGTTTGTCGTTGTTTTGCAAGGGTAGCCGAGGAAAGCCCTCTCCGTCGGCCGGCCGGAGGGAGAGGAAGAAGCAACCCGCCATCTCTCGCCCTTGAGGTAGGCGCGATCACTTTCTTATTTTGGGGTCTTTCGGCCCCTGGCGATCACATCTTATTTTCGAGGCCGCGGCGAGTCACTTCCCCAATGGCCGTTTAAATTTCCGTTCTTATATTCTCTTTATACTCTGTTATATTCTGCTCATATTCTCGAGGCCGCGGCGAGTCACTTCCCCAATGGCCGTTTAAATTCCTGTTCTTATATGCTATATTCTTATCTGTTCGTGTTCTCGAGGCCGCGGCGAGTCACTTCCCCAATGGCCGTTTAAATTCACGTTCTTATACGTTATATTCTTATCTGTTTATGTTCTCGAGGCCGCGGCGAGTCACTTCCCCAATGGCCGTTTAAATTCCCGCTCTTTGTATTCTCTTTATATTCTGTCATCTTATTATTTGCTCATATTCTCGAGGCCGCGGCGAGTCACTTCCCCAATGGCCATTTCAATTCTTGTTATTTAATTTCTGCACCATTCCCGTCCCCCCGAGGCCGCGGCGAGTCACTTCCCGCTATGGCCGTTTAACCCCCATATCTTGCTATATCACACTTGTCCCGCTCGCCCCGCCGGAGCAATCTCCCGTGGTGGCCCCTTCTCTCTCTTCTCTTATTTCTGTGTTGCAGCAAACAAACAAACGAAAAAGAGGAGCCCGCGCGCGCTCCGCGTCTTCTCCGCTCTTCCCCGAACCGCGTGAGGTCGCTCACAGGTCCTCCCTCAGACCATCACCTTTTTTGGTACGGAAACGGGCCAATCTTCTGCTTCGGCCCACCAACCTGATGACAATGGAAAGTCCACTCTCCCTTCTTTCATTCAGGTGGATCATCACATGTCCAACCCATCGTTGCCACAAGTTCTTGTTGGCCCTTCAGATTTCTTGCGCCCTCAGCAAGGGTTGCCCAAGTCCATTCCAATCTGGGTCAGTCTTCAGCCCAATATCCTTCTCATGGGCTTCCTACCTTGACTGTTCATCCTTCTGCTCCTTCTTATGGGTTTCCACCTCCTCCAATAGTTTATCCTTCTGCTCCTCAGTTTCAACCTCCGTCTTTCACTACCCCTACTCCGTCTAGGGAGAAGGAACTCCTTGACAAATGGGCCGCCACGTAGCAACAGCTTGATTTCCT